>OVAV01000820.1:0-15743 GCA_900406375.1 Iberis amara | reverse complement strand
TTAGAAATTTTGATTTTTTATTTTTTTAAAGAAGATAATTAATGTTTGGATACATAGAGAGAGTGAAGTAGCAATATACGTAATTAGTTATTAAGTTAAAAGATTTTTTCAAAAAGTGTCTCACCTTTTAATATAGAGGAATTCCTTGAAATATCATCAAAAGAAGTTCAAATTTCAAAAATACCACACACTCCCAAAAGTTCCAAAAATATCACACACTCTCAAATGTTCCAAAACTACCACAAACATAAAAAGTGAATTTTAAGGGTTTAAAATTTTGGGTTTGGGTTCACTAAATAGAGTTTAGGGTTTAGTTTTAAAAGGGATAGGGTTCGGTTTTTGGGGTTTAAATTATAAATTTTAAAGCTATTTCAAATTTGTGGTATTTTTGGAACAAAATTTTTATGGTATTTTTTTTTAAAAAATAATGGTATTTTTGGAATTTTTAGAAATGTATGGTATTTTTGGAATATATCTAATTTTTGTGTCATTTTTTTGAATCTTCCTTTAATATATAGGAATGGTAAGGTGGTTTGAAACAGGGTGGAAAAATTAACAATTTTGCCCCTTCGAAAAGTCAAAGAAGTTATGATGAATGGCTTATAGTGCTACAACCTAAAAAGGCCTCGTGGGAAGATTCGCCTATCAATGCCTCAAAGTCTTCGTCTCCTTCCTTTCACTCCCAAAGAGAGAAAACTAATTTCAAAAAGCAGCATCATCATCGTTGCCATCCTTTGATGGCTTTTCTTGGTTCTTCGTCTTCTTCATCCCTGTCCTCGGATCAATTGAAGCGCCAGTTTGACGTGTTTGTGAGTTTCAGAGGCAAAGATACACGTAACTCCTTCACCTCTTACCTTCTTCAGTATCTACATCGGAAAGGTATTGATGCTTTCTTCGATGGAAAACTTCGGAGAGGCAAGGATATCTCCGTTCTTTTTGACAGGATTGAGCAATCGAAGATGTCGATCGTTGTATTCTCAGAGAACTACGCCAACTCTACTTGGTGCTTGGAGGAGCTTTGGAAGATCATGGAATGCAGAGCTAAATCAGGTCATGGAGTTTTACCTATCTTCTACAAAGTCAGGAAATCTGATGTGGAGAATCAGAAAGGGAGTTTTGAAACTCCTTTCCTGAACCCTAAGGAGAGTTTCAAGGATGGTGAACATAAGGTTGGGGCATGGAAGGAAGCTCTCAAGACTGCTTCCAATATTCTAGGTTATGTTCTTCCTGAGGAAAGGTACCAGCAAATCCTAAGATGCTTTGACTTTTTTTTTTTTTTTACATTATGAACTACTCTGTTTGATTCCTTGTGCAATTGGCAGGCCAGAGAGTGAATTTGTTGAAAAAATTGCTAAGGAAACTTTCAAGATGCTGAATGATTTGTCTCCATGTGAAATAGATGGTTTCCCAGGGATTGAATCACGTTCAAAGGAACTGGAGGAGTTATTGATGTTTGATAATGCAAATTGTATCCGTACCATTGGTGTTCTTGGTATGACTGGAATAGGCAAAACAAAGATTGCTGATAGCATTTATAAACGAAACTATCGCCGATTTGATGGATATTGTTTCCTTGAAGACATTGTGAACGAGTCGAAGCGGCATGGGTTACATCATTTGCAACAGAAACTCTTGTGTAAATTATTGGATGAAGAAAATATGGATGTCAGAGCCTATGGAAGATTGGAAGGATTTCTAAAGAACAAGAAGTTGTTGATTGTTCTAGATAATGTGACTGAAGAAAATCAAATAGAATTTCTCATTGGACAGCGGGAATCGTACCCATACGGTGAAGGAAGTAGGATTGTTATAACAACCAGAGACAAGAAACTGCTGCAGAACAATGCTGATGCAACATACGTAGTTCCAAGATTAAATGACAGGGAAGCTATGGAGCTTTTCTGCCGTGAGGCATTTTCTAATAACAGTCTCTATCCCACAGAAGAATTTAAGGATCTATCAGACAATTTCGTATATTATGCTAAAGGGCACCCGTTAGCTTTGAAATTGTTAGGTTCAGGTCTACGCCAGAAGGAGAAAACCTACTGGATAGAGAAATGGGAGAGATTAAGGGTAACGCCAGACAAAGAGATACAGAAAGTGCTAAAACTGAGTTATGAAGCATTGGATGGTGACCAGAAGAACATATTTTTGGACATAGCGTGTTTTTTCAGGTCGGAAAGAGCAGATTTCGTTTCAAGCATCCTGAAATCAGATCATGTAAATGCTGCAGATGTGATGAGAGATCTTGAAGATAAGTGTTTGGTAACTGTTTCTTATAACCGGCTTGAGATGCATGATCTGATGCATACAATGGGGAAAGAGATTGGATATGAATCATCAATCAAAAGGGCTGGCAAACGTCGTAGGTTGTGGAACCACAATGACATTCGTCGTGTACTGGAGAAGGAAACAGTGAGTTACTTGCTTCATTAATTCTTCTTTCATTTTTTGTAGTATCATTCATATCTTCACTTAATTCGGTTTTCTAGTATTGTGTTCTCTTAATTGCTCAATAATCATCTCTTATTTTCTTTTCTACCAGGGAACTAAATGTGTTAGAGGCATTTTCTTGAACATGTCTAGTGTAGAAAGGATCAAGCTAAGTCCTGATGTTTTCACTGGAATGTCGAGTCTCAAATTCCTGAAAATCCACGATTCTCATTGTTCCCAGTGGTGTTATAGCAACCATAAATTCCAGTTATCTGAAGGTCTTAATAATTTTTCAGACGAGCTTGCGTACCTTGATTGGCAGGGATACCCTTATGAATATCTGCCATCAAAATTCAATCCAGAGGAACTTATTTATCTTAGTCTACGTTATAGCTACATCAAACAACTGTGGGAAGATGAAAAGGTTAATTCACAGCTTTATATCTTCTTATTCAGAAAGATTTTTAGCTGATTAGTTATATAACCATTGTATAGGTGCCACGGAACACAGAAAATCTAAAATGGGTGGACCTCAGTCAGTCAAAAGGCTTGTTTAATCTATCAGGTTTGTCCAGGGCTAAAAATCTTGAAAGATTGGATCTTGAAGGATGTACGAGTTTGGTTCTGTTGGGCTCATCAATTGAACATATGAACAAACTTATTTACTTGAACCTCAGAGATTGCACAAGCCTTAAGAGTCTTCCAGAGGGAATTAATTTGAAATCTCTGAAGACTCTAATCCTCAGTGGCTGCTCAAACTTCCACGACTTTCACATTATATCAGAAAATATTGAATCCATTTATTTGGAAGGCTCTGCAATTGAGAAAGTTGCTGAATATATTGGAAGTCTTTGCAACCTTATTTTGTTGAATCTGAAGAATTGTCGCAAGTTGAAGCAGCTTCCTGAGGATCTTTACAAGCTGAAAGCTCTTCAAGAACTGATTCTCTCTGGGTGTTCAAGCTTGGAGAGTCTTCCACCCATTAAAGAGGAGATGAAATGCTTAGAGATTTTGCTTATGGATGGAACGTCCATTAAACAAACACCTGAAACGATTTGTTTGAGTAACCTTAAGGTGTTTTCATTCTGTGAATCTAACATCGAAGATTCCAAAGGGTTGGTATTGTTACCTTTTACAGGAAACTCTTGCTTATCAGATCTCTATCTGACAAATTGCAAGATCTCTAAGTTGCCGGACAACTTTAGCTCCTTACACTCCCTGCGTTGTCTATGCTTAAGCAGAAACAACATTGAGACTCTACCTGAAAGCATTGAGAAACTTTATTCTCTGTTGTTGCTTGACTTGAAGCATTGCGAGAAGCTCAATTCTATTCCTGCGCTTCCATGTAATCTACAATACTTAGATGCTCATGGGTGTGTTTCTCTGGAAAAAGTTATGAAACCCGCGACACTTCCCTTAGTAACTGAGAGGATGCATACTATTTTCATATTCACGAATTGCTTCAAATTAAACCAAGTTGAACAGGAAGCTATTGTAGCTCAGGCTCAACTCAAGAGTAAGCTACTAGCAAGAACATTGCTTCAACATAACCATAAGGTCCATCTCAATCTTACTCTCTTGTTCTGGTGATACTTTGATCATATGATTATATGCTTAAATGTTTTTTGTGTAACCCATTTCAGGGATTAGTTCTGGATCCTCTGGTTGCCATTTGTTTTCCAGGAAACGACGTACCTTCATGGTTCCGTCATCAAAGAATGGGATCGACGATTGAAACTGACCTCCATCCACACTGGTGTAACAGCAAGTTTATTGGAGCTTCCTTATGTGTTGTTGTCACCTTCAAGGATCATAAAAGTCATCATGCCAACTTATCTGTAAGATGCAAGTGTGTTTTCAAAAATCGAAATGGTCAATCTATCAACTTTAGTTTCTGTCTTGGTGGGTGGAATGAGTCATGTGGATCATCTTGTCATGAACCGCGGAAACTTGGATCTGACCATGTTTTTGTTAGTTATAACAACTGTAATGTACCAGCCTCTGAATGGAGTGGAGAGGGAACTAGTGACGGTAATAGATGTCATCCCACGAGTGCGTCATTTGAATTCTACCTTAGTGATGACACTGAAAAGAAAATAGAATCCTGCAAAGTAATAAGGTGTGGGATGAGTTTGTTATATCTTCCGGATGAGAACGACCGTGGATTCCAAGGAAAAAGAGTTTCAGACATTGTTGAGCATACGATGAGTGAAGCTTATGTGCCAGTTCATGGTGGATACCATTCACAAGTTGAAGAAAGAAGGAATGGTATAGTAAGAGATGTAATATACTCATGAGTGTTCATTTTAAGACCGGAGGTCCCTGGTCTTCAAAGCAACTAAAGGTAGTTGAATGCTTAAATAAAATAGTTCTTGAATTTTGCTTAGTAACTTCCATAGATATATTAAAACTAGGGGTGACATTCGGTTTAAGTTCCGTTCGGGTAGTTCGGGTTTTTAAGTTTTGTTTATATAGGATCTAAATAGGAACCGAGTAGATTTCGGTTCGAGTTCGAGGCAGATTTATTCAGGCTCGGGTCGAGTTTCGTTTTTTTAGACCAAAACTTGACATGGAACTGAAACTTTTTACGGTTCGAGTTTTTTGGTTTTCGGTTGAGGTTGGGTAATTTGGATTTTCCATCGTATATTTTGGGTTTGAAGTCCGGATTATTCAGGTAATTTGAGTAGTTTAGATCCAGATCCCAATTAAAAGCTGAATTAACCGAATAATCTAAACCGAAAACCCAAAATACGCAACAAAAAAATCGGTATTACCCAAATAAAACTAACTATATATTCGGTTTTTCGGGTATCCATTCGGATTTTGGTTTCGATTCGGATATCAAAACTAAAAGGTATTAAAAACCGTTTAGTTTTTTGGAATTACGTTTTAGTTTTGGTTCCGGTTTTTCGGTTCGAGTTTTGTGCAAAATGTCAGAGCCCTAATTAAAACCCAATTTTGATCGAAATATGAACTTGATGACAATGCATTGCTTTTAAAAGTCTTTGATGTGTTGAAGGAAAGCTTATCATTGGACGTGAGTGGTTCGTTGCCATTTGAAGCTGATTGATGAAGTCTTCACTATACTTCTACTGTCTCACTTCTAAGGACAAAACAGAGAATGGTATTTACTCTCTGTTTCTTCTTTTTCATCACCATTCACATATGTATGCTCAGTTGCTAGAATTTGGGTCCCAAAGACTCCATGGTTTGAGAAGGAGTTTGTCACATTATGTTGATATCAAGAAGAGATCCATTTTCAATTTGGTAGTGCTATAAAGGCCAGGATTGTGTTAAGCAATGAGTTAAAAGAACTTTTGGTCTAGACTTTTAATTTGATAATGTGAGAATTTGTAAAATTGGTTGAAATAAACAGATTGGAACATTGTTGTATATTTTTTACTAATGATATTTTGTTATAAATATTACAATGTTGTTTGTGTGTTGAAGCATCTCTCTCTACTGAATCCTTCGAGTCTCCGATCTCCAAATCGTATATCTCTTATGTATCTCAATGTTAAAGCACCTGAAAGTTAACAACTTTACAGAGCAGATGCTAGATAGAGTAATGAACTTGAGACTTTTGCCCAATTTCAATTCCTCTGATTTGTTCTTCCTTTTGTTTTTTACTCAATTTTGGTTTAAGCGTTAAGAATCCAAGAGTTCAAAGTTTGTTCATTTTTCAGATATTGAATCCTAAAGTGATTAATTCGCATTCGCTAATTTTATAAAGTTGAATTTCTTAATGTGCATTTACTTTTTACAGGAAGTTGGTTACATTCATATATCATGTCTTGTCTGAGACATTCATATTAATGTGCATTCTTTGGTTGTACTAAAAGTGTAGAGGCCAAAAGTGTCTATAAAGTAATAAAGTAACATTATTATCTCTCTGTTTGGAATTTTCTCATTTCCTTCAGTTCAATTGATGCTCTTTGTGTTTGGTTATTGTTTTGTTTCTTGTGTGAATTTGTAAGAGGCACATGTGATATTTTGAGAGTTTGAAAGAGAGCTAAAGTTGTACATTTATAGGGCTATATGTATTTTCGTGATTTGAATTTTTGTATATTTAATTAAAGTATCATTCGTAAAAATAATTGAAAACCCTTTATTTGAAATATTTTCAACAATATTGTATCTTTTTTTTTTTTTTGATAAAGGGTTTATGATTTTTATTAGATCCAAATATATCTCATACATACTTTTCAACCGTAAACATTTCAACTAAAACAAACTTAGCCCAAAACAACCCATTTCGGAATGGGCTTTTAAAAACACACCAGGCCCGAGCCCAGATATGAGAGAAAACCCTAGAGGAAAACCAAAAAAAACCTATGGTCTTCACGCCGCCGCCAAGGACCTGCGGATCCGCCGATTTTGCCCTCCGGCGGCCTCACGACGGCTCCGAAACAGCCTCTAGCCTGCTACAACCCGAGGCCATCCACGTCGGCTTCGATTTTCGCATGGATGGAAGATGATGGTCGTATAATTGCCACGGCGGAAGAAGAGCAAACCGTGGGTAGGTTTCCGGCGAAGAATAGGGACGAGTCACCTTCCCGTTGGGCTTGGTTTGACCGCGCTCACCGGCGATTTACGGTCCCCGCGCCACCGCCAGTTTACGCAGTCTCGCTCCCCTTTTGAAAACCGACCCAAATCTTCACCTCGAGATCCACGTCCTCTTGAACCGCCGACTTCCAAGTTTAAGAGCCGCGGTGGAGCCGGCCGGGAACCACCGCCTCTAAGCTGCTTCATCCTTGACCGAATCCATTGTGAAATAGGTTGAGGAGGGAGAGATGAAGAAGGAAAAACGCTTAGGGGAGAGAAGAAGATGGGGACCTCGCCGGCTTTGGATCTCGCCGGCGAGGCCAGGGGGCACGGTGCACGAACGGCGAGAGAAGAGGAGCATAAGAGCGGCCGCTCTTCTGATGTCGGAGAAACGTCTGGATGCAACCCAGATGAGACGCCGAGAAGAGAGAGTTTAAGAGAGAGAGAGAGTTTTTTTTTAACAATATTGTATCTTTTAAGTAACTAATTCAATAATACATGATTTTATAATATTTTAAAATTTTTCTTGTTTTAATAATATTGGATTTGTAAATTTAATACAAATCCTTTCAAATTTATATTCAATACACTTTTAATATGTTTTAATAGATTTGAGTGTTTTAAAATAAAATAAAAACACAAATAATGAAATCTGAAAAATGTAAATGCAAGAAAATTGATGAACTAGGGGTGGGCATATTTCCCGAAACCCGAAACCCGAACCGAACCCGACCCGAAACAACCCGACCCGAACCCGACCCAAAAACCTCAATTACCCGAATGGGTTTTAAGCTAATGTTTTTCGGGTACCCGACCCGAACCCGACCCAATCCGATACCCGATCGGATACGCGAAAAACCCGAAATGATGCATTAAATAAAAAAATACACTTTCCAACTTTAACTTGTATGCTAATTATAAGATTTAGGTAGGGAGAAATTTTGTCAATTCAACTATTGTCCTAAAATCTAGTAGCAATATTGTTTTTTGAAAATGTTTTTGTGTTGTTATTTGGAAGAGAGAATGGTTTGTGATGGCATAAAGCAAAAAATTATATTAACTAATTTTGGTATTTGTAATAATTTCAGTATTTTAATATATTATAAATATTTTAATTAATTTTGGGTTCATACAAACCTATTGGGATCAAAAAAATTTTGGGTATAAATTGATTCTCTTAGTGTTGACCCGACCCGAACCCAAACCCGATAAAACCCGACCCGAACCCGAACCCGACCCAAAACTTTTCGGGTCCTAAATGGGTAGTAAATTCCTATACCAGAAAAACCCGAACCCGAAATTTTTAATCCGAACCCGACCCGAAAACCCGAATGCCCACCCCTATGATGAACGATGGTATGGTATAAAACAATTAACTGAATTATGTTAGAAAAAATTGTCCATTTTTGTTAATAAAATAATATGGGATCCTTTAAAAAATAATAAAAATCAGAGGTTTTTTTCAAAAATATCACACAAATTAAGTATTTTTCAAAAATACCACACACATAATTTGTTCCAAAAATATCATAAAAGTGTTTTTAAAACACTCATTCTCCACAACTAAAATTTATCTCCTTCAAAACTAAACTCTAAACTCTAATTAGTGAACTCAAACCTAGGGCTAGGCATTCCAGTTTACAGTTCGGATTTTCGGGTTTGAAGGCAAGTTAGAGGCATTTTGCCAAAGTTGCTAGCTTAGATTGCCATCAAGAATTAAATTTTGTTTGTATAAACCTTGTGGGTGGCCTAATTTTATGATCCATGTATTTATATATATTATTAATTGGGAAAGATTTATTTAGAAAAAAGTACAATGCAATTGGTTTTAACACAAGTTTAGAAGTCTCATTAAGGGTAAGAGAGGGACAAATTATATATCTCCTAAAAACATGGAATTTTTTTATTTTTTTTACAAATTATTTATATAGAAATATCTCCTATAAACACGGAATTCCTATAAAATTTTTAATTTTTTATTTATATTAAAAATTATTATTTTTATTTTTAAAATTACTAATATGATAAAATTAATCCATTAGTTAATAGAATTATTATTTAAATTTAGTTTTAATATTCTTATAACTTAGTTTATCTTATTTAAAATTATATTTTATAAGAATATTAAAATAATACAATTGTAAAAATATTTAAATTAATTAAAAATAAGAAACTAAATATTTTTTCTTAATATTATACTATAGTATATAACATTGAATATCATTATATATTTGTGAATTAAATAATAGCTAATTATGAAATTTTTATGATATTAACAATATGAATATAAATTTCATAAAAATTGATATGTTATATATATATATATATATATAATGCATTATAGACATATTATCAAATTGTTTCTTAAATCATTTCATTTTTGTGATATAAAAATAAGAATACATATCAATTTATTCAAAAATATAAAAATTTAACTAAAGAGTCATAAATTTATCAATAAAACCATTTTAATTCATATAAATCTTAATATCATTTTATGTAGTTGATTATAGTTTTATCACATAGTTTAATGATGGTAACAAAGAGATAGTTTAAAGTCTATAAACTAAGTAAAATCCACAAAATATAAAATCAATTATATATTAAAATTTAATTAGATGCATATCAATTATATGAAATTATTATAAAATATGATGTTGATCGGGTTAGCATCAATGCTTTTCATAGGCTAGATTTTTAAATATTTTATATACAATAGGATGAGTTAAATATATTTTTGATATTTTTATATATTATATAAACATAACACACCAGTTATAATAATAATTACTTAAAATATATATCAACTATATGTATGAAAAATATAGTGTATTGCGGGTTAGATTGCTACTTCTAAGATTATGGTTTTTCCGAATCAGATATACAAATCTTATAATTTGTTGTGAGATGNTTGATATAATTAATACATATTTTTAAAGTTTAATTGCATAGTTAATAGTAAAATTTATGCTGCTTAGGATATTAATATAATTATATAAATTGTTTTGTTTAACTAAATAGTACATGATATACAAAATAATAGTTATATTTCATATTTCATTATATATATATATATATATATATATATATCATATTTTGAGTTTAATTAAACTATATAATTTTTGAATATTGTCTCAAACATAGTGGCCAATAACTTAAGTAGTTGCATATATGTAAATTTATATGTCATTCTTACAACTAATTATTTTGCTAACGAAAATTACATCATATATAATATATACACAACAACAACTATCATGACACTAAACTAAAACACATGACATTGTAAAAATATTCATCTTAGAATAATTCACAGTTTTGCACAAAAAGGAGAGGAATGAAGCTAGGAAGGCTAGGAAAGCTCAAGGTGTGAAACCATTGACAAAACAAGCGATAGAGGATATACTTCAGCCGCATCGATCTCATCTTAGCTTCATTCTCTAAGTCCAATTATGCAAATAAAATAACCTAAAATTTTTTTGACGATTCAATTTTCTTTCTCTTCCTCACAATACATGCTTATCTCTTCTATCTTCTCTCTTAGTCTCAATAATGTCTTCTTCTTCCGTATGCGGATCTGTCGAAGACCTATTATAGCTTCTTTACGCTGTCTTTCCTCACCTCAAAAAATCGTGAGAGAACTTTGATGAAAGACTCTGTTGAAGGTTTTTCTGAAAAAGATTCCACACCGATACGGTACCTGAGAGATCTCATAGCTTCTCCAACCAAGACGAACACAACTAAGCTTGAGAATGTACAAAAATCACGATCTACCACACATGCGTACCTCTCTGATTCCCGTGAGACCATTCCAAACCAAAACAAAACTTGTAAGCTCCTTTCTATTTTTCTATTACGTTTCTTCCTCTTTTTTTTGGTAAACTTACAATTTTTTTTATTAATCTTTTCGGATTTTGACGTAAAGGCGTGGGTTCGTCAACTTGTTCTGCTCCATACTTGGGCTACATTGTATCTGTAAGTGTCAATAAACATCTCTTTTAAAAGTNTCCAAACCAAAATAAAACTTCTAAGCTCCTTTCTATTTTTCTATTACGTTTCTTCCTCTCTTTTTTGGTAAACTTACAATTTTTTTATTAATCTTTTCAGATTTTGACGTAAAGGCGTGGGTTCGTCACATTTTTTCTGCTCCATACTTGGGCTACACTGTAACTGTAAGTGTCAATAAACATCTCTTTTAAAAGTGGGGTATTTAACTTCTATCACTGATATATTGTTGTTTTCTCTTTTAGTTTACTAAGATTCGGAATTCTTACAAAGAAAGCAGAAAATTTGTTATTTGGGATTTTGAGAATTGTCGGATTTCTTGGGAGATGTTTGAAGAAGATTATAAGTATATCATATCAAACATAAAAGATGATCTTACAAATAGGGGATTTGAGGGCCCTTTACATATTGTTGGAGTAGGAAACTGTGATTATTTAGAGGATACAGCTTATGAGGCATTGTGTCCAGACATGGAGCTACATCACGTGGTGAAACCAAGAGGTTACTATAATCTTTTTGATTTTTTAAATCTTTTTTCTAAGTCTTAAATATATGTCTTACGAAAGATAATTAAAAAGTTGTAACCCTTTTTACATACGATTATAAAGAAACAGCCGACAAACGTATGCTCGTCTTAATGAGGGAGCGAATGGAAAATCACCTCCGTGAAGGTAATGAGCCACGAGTTATGCTAGTGATAACAGGAGACAATGACTTCAAACCGGTGATTGTTCTAGGAAGAAAGATGGGTTTCTACATGATTTTGGCATATCGTGAGACAGCAAATCCCGTACTCAAGAAGGCATCCCATGAAAGTTTTCCATGGTCTAAACTTGTCTATGGATTGGTGGTTTAGTTGTTTTTACATATTTTAATCGGTGGTTCCAACTTTTCGTTATTGTATGAACCATAATTGTAGTCTGACTTCCTTGCAAGTATTCTCGTACATGAACCACTAGATTATATAATAGTATGTTACAATATTTTACCTTTTTTTGAATTTTCCTCTTCTCTTATCCGTCACCGCGCAAAAAAGGAAAACTCAGCCATTTTGATATCAAATTGTCACAATATCAATTTCTTATGCACGTTTCAGTAATCAATTCTTATAAATATAAGATAACCAACAAAAGAAACAAAGGGAGACACTAGATTATTTATGTTCTATATATTATATAGTAGGCGTAATCGAGAGAGCGTTTGTATAGGTAGTAGATACAAAAACGTTCACATAAGATGAACTTTTTAATATTGTTTTATTATATTACTTTTTATCGGTTTATAAATGTTTCTTTAACAATTTTTGACCCCATTAGAATTATGTTCTGGCTCCGCCCTTGAGCCTAAGTATCCGATGTTTGATCGGTTGATTTGGTAGAGTAAGTATGCATTTTCATGTTTATGGATTGATGTTTGATTAGTTGAATGTGTATGGATTTGGTTGAAAAAAAAAATAATTCACATAAATTTTGTACAAAAATTGCAATGTATAAAATTTAATAATTTTGTAAATAAACATACACCTTGCGAATTCAATCCTAGTTAGATTGGATCAGAGTACTTGTCACAACTTGGTATCAACAATAAGGTGTTAGAATATGCATCTAGACCTTTTTCGGATTAGGAAACCATGCAGTTATGCCTTAAAGGAAAATTCGAATAAAAACGTTACTAATTGAAACCACATTTTATATACGAAATGAATATCTTATTAGATTTGTAAATTTAAAATATATACTAATTATTTAATTTATAGATTTTAATATGTGGCAAAAAATAAAAATTTATAGAACTAAATAAAATAATGCAATTAAAAAATATAGTAAAAGTTTTAAAATACTAAATTATGGAGCTTTTTGCCGTGAGGCATTTTCTAATAACAGTCTCTTTCCCGAAGAAAAATTTAAAGATCTATGAGACAATTTAATATATTATGCTAAAGGGCACCTGCATGCTTTGAAGTTGTTAGGTTCAGGTCTACGTAAGAAGGAGAAAACCTAGTTGATAGAGAAATGAGAGAGATTAAGGGTAATGCCAAACAAAGAGATTAAGGGTAATGATAAATTTTATATTGCTTAGAATATTAACATAACTATATAAATGGTTTTGTTTAACTAAATAGTACATGATATACAAAATGATAGTTATATTTCATTATATATATATATATATATATATATATAAATTTTGAGTTTAATTAAACTTTTGAATATTGTCTCAACTATAATGGCCAATAACTTACGTAGTTGCATATATGTAACATATGTCACTTTTACTACTTATTATTTTGCTAACAAAAATTACATCATATATAATATATAAACAACAACAATTATCATGACACTAAACTAATACATATGACATTGTAAAAATATTCATCTTACACATAAATTTGGTACAAAAATTGCAATGTATTAAATTTCATAATTTGTAAAAAATACATAACACCGCGCGTAGTGCAAAGTCAATCTTAGTTAGATTGGGTCAAAGTACTTGTCACAATTTAGTATTAACAGTAACGTGTTAGAATATGCATCAATACCTTTTTAGATTAGGAAACCATGCGGTTTTATGTCTTAAAGTATATTTGAATAAAGGCGTAACTAATTGAAACCACATTTTATATGAAAAATGAATATCTTATTAGATTTGTAAATTTTAAACATATACTACTTATTTAATTTATAGATTTTAATATATGAAAAAAATAATTTATAGAACTAAATAAATAATGCAATTAAAAAATATAATAAAAGTTATAAAATACTAGATATTGTAAATTTATGTATGAAATTGAATTATGTTAACAAATTTATTTTATATTTAATATATAAAATGTATGTATTCCAAGAACGTGTATGTCATAAAATAAGTCAATTTATGTAATAGTAGATCATAACTTTAAATTAAATCAAATATAGAACCAATTGGTAATTTGCTCGTGAAAACATTTGTTGACCAAAGCCACAAAATATCCGTCTCCTTCATTTCACCCCCAAAGATATAAAAGCCATTTTCAAAAATCCGCATCTCTAATGACTTTTCTTGCTTATTCATCAACGACAGTCAAACGAACAACACAACGACAGTCGCAGTAACTGCGAAACGAACAACAAAATATGTCGTTGTCACTAACCATAGGTATAAAACATGACCATAAATAGAATGAAACATTTATGGATTTTTTTATACTAGTGATATTATGTTATTAAATAAACAGATTGTTTACAACGTTGTTTAATTAGTTCATGTTGCAAATATGTCTACAACATTGTGGTTTTTGATATTTTAATGTTTTTTTAATAGTTTTTTGGGAATCTTTTTTATGGGACAAGTCTTTATATAGTTTTTTGTTATAATATTTTAGGTGATAAGTAAAAAAAAAACAAGATTTTATCTACACTCTGCAAATTTTTGAAATAATAAAGTAAATGTAAAATTTCCCAACAAAGGCTGAAGTTAGGTGCACAAATAAACTGAAATATAAAAAATTGCATCGACCCGAACTGAAAAAATAAAACCAAAATTCTTTTAAAAATTTGTAGGTCTGATTATTAAAAAAATAAAAATCTAAATCAAAACCGGATCAAAATCATTTTTGGTTAACCAAAAAAATTAAAACCAAATAGATTGGAAATATATATATAAAAAAGATTGTTTTATAGTTATTTAAAATATATATATTTTACGTATTAAACAAATAAATTATTATTTATATATATATTTTAAAAGTTTTTTAAACAAAAAATCAGTTCTAAACAGAAATAGAAAACATAAACCAAACCATATTTCATATGAATTCAAACAAAATTTTTATAAAATAAAATACCAAAATAATCGAAAACATTACCATACCACAAAACAGAGCAGATGCTAGAAAGGCTTTTGCCCAATTTCAATTCCTCTGATTTGTTCCTCCCTTTGTTTGCTCAATTTGGGTTTAAGCTTTGACAATCCAAGAATTCAAAATTTGTTCCTTTTTCAGATATTGAATCCTAAATATTGACCTTTACCTCTCTCTCTCATGGCCACCGTCAAGCTTCTTCGGTTTCTCCGTCGCCGTGAACTTCACTCTTCTTCCATCTCCGTCTACAAATTCGTATAATTTTCTCCATTATGTTGCTAATTTGTTATTATGGTTTATATCAAAGTTCCCACCTTTCTCGTTTTACAGAGCTCTTTTAGCGCCGGTGGGAAGACGACGGAGCTTCGGTTACACGGAGTTAAAGATATAATCGCCGTCGCATCCGGTAAAGGCGGAGTTGGAAAGTCTTCAACAGCTGGTATACACTCCTTTTTCACAAATATTCCAAATGAAAATTGAAACATTGTTTGGATTTTTGAAATTGAGAATCTCTGTATGTAGTTAACTTAGCTGTTGCATTAGCCAACAAATGCAAATTGAAGATTGGTTTGCTTGATGCTGATGTTTATGGTCCATCTATTCCAATCATGATGAATATTCATCAAAAGCCTGAAGTAAACCAAGGTAGATCCATAGATCAATAGATTGATTTCGTTTCGGATTTTCGATAAGTATGTATTGACATCTTTATTCAAAGATATGAAGATGGTTCCGGTCGAAAACTATGGAGTTAAATGTATGTCTATGGGACTACTTGTTGAAAAAGATGCACCACTTGTGTGGAGAGGTCCAATGGTATGTAAACAACAACAGAATCTGATGAAGCAATTTGTTCTGTAATCTGACTCTCTTGGGGTATTGTTATAGGTAATGAGTGCTCTTGCTAAGATGACTA
>OVAV01000819.1:0-15745 GCA_900406375.1 Iberis amara | reverse complement strand
TGCAATGTAGATTTAGGAATTAAAACCTGAACCTATCAATAGGCACGAACTCGCCGTTGCCAACAACTACTGAATCATTTCCAGTGTATGCCTCTGCATTTTGTAATTGAGTGGTTGAGTTGGTGATGTGAGTTGTGGCTCCTGTATCATAAAACCATTCAAGTCCAGAGTTGTTGGTCTGATCAGAAACTCTCATAGTTGCTAGACCTTTGTGCATTTCTTCATTCTGAAAGTCCTGGTCAAATCGGTTGTAACACTTAAAGGCTGAATGACCATATCTCCCACATATTTGACAGGTTGGTCTGGTAGATGACCTAGTATCTGCATTGTTGTTTAAATTAAAGTTTCCACCAGTGAATTGTTGGTAAAAACCTCTTCCTCTTGTATAATATGAGTTGTTGGAGTTTCTGCTTGTGTAATTTCCACGATTGTTGTTCTGACCTCTTCCTCTACTGTTGTATCCTCTTCCAGTGTTGAAGGCAAGGTGAGGTGTGACTTCAACTGATTCCTTGTAGCTTTGCAGTTTAGTATCAAACCCAATGAGCTTGAACTCATCATCTTCATAAGTCATTTCTGCTATAGTGTCCATTGAGTTTTCAATAACAATGGCTATGGATGGACTCATACTCTTTTCCCAAGCCATTTAGTGCAGCATAAATCATTTCTTGGTTTGGCAAACCATAACCAATAGATACCAGTTGATCACACACAGCCTTGACTTCCCCCAAATACTCAGACATTGTTTTCTGATTCTTGATAATGTTTTGCAGTTTTCTCTGCAGATCCAACTTTCTAGTGGCTGAGACCTTGTTGTATCTCTTACCCAGACAATACCACACCTCATGAGCAGTATTCAGTCCATATGCAGCTTTTAAGGCTTCTTCAGACAGAGAGCCAAATATCCAAGCTTTTACCAGTTGATTCTTTTGCATCCATACATCAAAGGCTGGGTTTGCTTCTTCCTTCTCGGTTTCTCCAACTTTAACAACATGAGTAGTGGCTGGTTTTATCTCAGATCCAGTAACAAAACCTAGCAGCTTTTGGCTAGACATAAAAGATTCAAGATGAGTCTTCCACAATAAGTAATTTGTTGAGCATAACTTAAGCGTAACACACTGTGAAATGTTTAGAGTAGGTAAAGTGGAGCCTTCCATGGCTCTGATACCATGAAAGCTCAATAAAAGAGAGCTTGAAAGGATAAAAACTTGAACTTTTATTAATGACAACTCACACCCGATTACAATACAATCTGAGCAATATATAGCAAAGTAATAGAGTAGTGAGCAAGAAAAGGTTTTGGTTGTATTAGCAACACGTAATTTCACTGCCACCTAGTACTGAGAATCTGTTATTGGTGTCATTTTGTCTCCATTGATGAGCTGTGACATCACACAAAGTATGCTGCTTTCTTGGAGCCGTTGGAGAAGAGTGCAGGCTCTACTTTTGTCTCTTAGTGTCAAAACACAGAGTTTCTGAAGCTTGAGGCGTGATGGGCTTGTTTCTGAAGTGGGCCAAGACTTGTTTTGTTCCTGAATCAGAAGACTCTTGCTGAAATGGAGTCTTCAGTCTTACAATAATTAAATAGTAAAAATATAAATCATAAAATATAAATCATAAACTATAAAATATCAACCCTAAACCTCAAAATATAAACTTTAAACCCCAAAATATAAACTTTAGACTAAACCTAGAACAAAAAAAAGTAAGACTACAAAAAAGAATGGTCTGACTACCACAAACAAATAGTCATATCATTTAAGAATATATCATATATTGTTAGATGAGCGAGAACACCTACATTTAGATAATAGTTTCTTAATTATAGGAAGTAAAATAAATATCTAATGGTATTTCCCAACATTAAAACAAGAGGAATTCCTTGAATCACCATCGAAAGAAGTTTAAATTCCAAAACTACCACACACTCCCAAAAGTTCCAAAAATACCACACACTCTCAAATGTTTCAAAAATACCACAAACATAAAAAGTGAAATTTAAGGGTTTATAATTTAAAATTTTGGGTTTGGGTTCACTAAATAGAGTTTAGGGTTTAGTTTTGAAGTGGCTAGGATTTGGTTTTGGGGTTTTAGAGTTTAAATGTGAAGTTTTAAAACTATTTCAACTGTTGTGATATTTTGGAACAAAAACATTTTTGTAGTATTTTTAGAAAAAATATGGTATTCTTAGAACTTTTGAGTATATGGTATTTTGGAATAAATATAGTTTTTGGTGGTATTTTTGAGAATACTCCTTTAAACAATGCTAATCATTTAGTAGGTATGTAATAGAAAATTCCAAATGTTTCATAAGAACACCAACTTTTGACTCACCTCCATGTGCCAACGACTGACGCGACGCACATAATTCAATTTTTTGTTTTAAAAGTCCCCTCTCTTTTATATCCAAATAACACACTTCAGATCAAGAAATCATAACAAACAAAAAAAAATGGCAGAGAATAAAACAATGAGATGTGTCCAGTGGGGTTATGAAGTCAATGCTTCTTCTGATGATTGCATCAACACAATCAACTCTTATTTTTTACAGGTTCACTTTTCACTTTTGAGTTACTCAAATCATGATCTTAGTGATTCTTGATTGAATCATGTTCTGTGGTTGATGAAAGGTTCTTAGTTACGGGAGGAATACAAAAGTGATTCTAGAGGCACCAATCTATGACAAAGATTGTGTTTTGGGTAACATTTTAGCTGCTCATTACCTTTCTTCATCTGATCCTTCCAAAGCTAATTCCTATGTTGAAGCTGCTGCATCTAATCTTGTGAGTGTTATACACACAATTCTTTGTAGTTTGAAACAATTTCTGAATCTGATTTGTTGGCTTTAGGAACATTCTACACCTTATGAGAAGGCGGTATTCGAAGCTGTTAGCTACTTGATCTCAGAAGATAGGGATGACGACTTGGCTCTTCAAATACTTACTAACGTTAGTGATGAAGCGGAAGCTAGTGGTTTATAAATAAACCTATTTAATTAGGGTTTGTAAATACTTTTCATAATGGTTATAAAAACATCTTTTGAACATTTTATTAAATCAAGTCTTCATAATACAATAGACCTAAGAGGTTATTTATAATAAAACCATAAAATCCTAAAAACTATTAAAAATCCATAAAAATAATATCAAATAAATTAAAATAATTACTAAAATAAATAAAATAAATTAACAGATATTAAGAATATCCAAATATTCCTAATATGTCGCTGCATCAGTTGGTTAGTCTGTTTATGTCATTTTGAGTCCCTTGTTTGTATCCAACGTATTGTTTTGTGCAGCTGCTTAAAAGATTCCCTAAAGATTTGGCGTCTTTGAAGAGAGCACAAGTTTTATGTTTCTATATGGCTCAACCTGGTACCTTTTTGGATCTTGTTCAGCAGGTACTTTAGTAAATTAATATGATTCACCGTCTAAGGCTATTAAAGCTAATCAATTGTAGGTTTTGCCTGAGAATCAAGAAGAAAGTTACATACATGGTATGCTTGCATTCCCATTATTCGAACTTGGACGAATGGAAGAAGCTGCAGTAGCTTCTAGAAAAGGCTATGAGATAAACAAAGAAGACGCCTTAGCACATCACTGTGTTGAGTATCTTATAATTAAGCAACTTTATTCTCACTTTCCATGTAAGACTTGTCACTTAGTAATTTATCCTACTTTTTTGGTTGCAGTTGTGTCATGTTCTTCAACATGAATGTCGGTTTAAAGAAGCAGTGGAGTTCATGGAACAAGTCTCAGAAACTTGGCTTTCTTGCACATCCTTCTTGTACACACACAATTGGTGGCACATTGCTCTTTGTTACTTGGAAGGAGGGTCACCAATTAGTAAAGTAGAAGAGATTTATGATCTTCATATCTGGAAAGAACTTGAGAAAGAAGACTCTGTTCCTCCTGAAGTAAATCCTCAGAAACTTATGATTTTGCTTAATCTATACAATAAATACTAAACTCTCTGCTGCGTAATCTTTAGGTTTATCTCAATGCATTAGGCTTGTTTTTGCGTTTAGAAGTAAAAGATGCTCTTGATAGTTTCAAAGACCGTCTTAAAACACTTGCAGTTCGTTTAACAGATCAGGTAACTTGCTCTTCAATCTTCATCACTATCTTACTCTTTCAATGCAACTTCTTTTAACACTTTTTTTTGTCTAGGCAAATTGGTATTTGGAGTGGCACCTTGATATATTGATAGTTTGGGCATTAGCAAAAGTTGGAGAGACTGGAAGAGCTGATGAATTACTTGAGGGTCTGAAATTTCGGTTAGTATGAATTTCTGTTTCTAAATGAATTACTATAGATTCGTTGTGAAAAACATGCTTTTGTTGGTGTAGATTATCAAAGATGAACAAGAAGAGACAACAAGTGATGCAGAAAGGGATTCAGCTAGGAGAAGCTGTTTATGAATACGCAAAGGGTAATTATAGAAGAGCTCTACAACTACTTGGTTCCGATTTTAAGGCCATTGATTACAAGGTATTATGACAAATATCTACTATTACTAGTCATTTTAACTATCATTTTTTGTTACAAAAATATTGTCAATTTGAATTTTCTCATCAATAGAATATGTTATTTTTAGTGAAACAGAAATTTCTTAATCGGTAACACGGTTTCAAAATCAGAGGCAGTAACTTTCAAGATCACTCTGTTTTTTTTAACCGTTTTACTGGTTAATCATAATAGATAGTTGGGGCGTCAGATGAACAGATCGATGTTTTCAACGAAATGTGGTGTCAGTTGCTGCTAAACACAGGCCAATCCTCCAATGGTATGGTCTAATTTAGTTTAAATCTTGCTTAGTATCACTATAAACGCTTTGGCTATGTTATTTGCAGCTAAAGAAGTGATCTTAAAGAGAATAAAAGACAGAGATGGTGCTCCTTTCACGTGGCGTTTGCTGGTAACAATTATAGCATAAGTAATTACAAGCAGGATCTCACTTTGTTTGTCAATACAATGTCATTTTCTGGTGCCAGGAAAAGAGTTACGCTCTTGAAGGCAATGCAGAGGAGGCTGTGAGTGCAGGAGAGAGAGCTAAGATGCTGGAATCTTCTTATTTCTAACTCTCTTTAATGATTGCAATACCAGTTTAACCCTTTGGAACTTGTTTGTGTACACTGTCATAAGATGGAGCTGAAATAATTCACATTTGAAACAAATAAAAAGATTTAATCTCTTTTTATTTACTATTACTCCTATTTCACAATAATTATAGTTTTTGAAAAAATATTTATTTCAAAATAATTGTTGTTTTCATTTATTATTGGTTAGTTTGTTTTAAAAATTTATTACAAAATAATTATAGAATTTTTTTTTAATAAGTGTGTCAAACCTTAAATTATTTACATTGTGAAAAGAGAGGAAATATATTGTAATGATTATCGGTTTATTTCAGTTACAATTAATTTCTCTATATTGAATTACATCAACTAATACATTAGGGTTTACGATTTATGAGTCAAATATTCAAAACAAATACGAGCCCAAAAGGTTTGAACAATCAATTCAGTGATTAGAAGAAACTCAGAGATGCTAATGTTAGCAAAAGGCAGACAATCAACATGACATCAATTTCAGACCGCCCGTCTGCTTATATCTCCTCATTGTTACTTCTTCACAATTCAGCTCAAAATCCATTTCAAAAAAAGGCATCAGAATTCAGAAAAGGGTTTTTAAAAGCCAACATGGATTCAGTTTCTGCAATCTTGAGATATTGCTCCATTTAATATAAAAGATTCAAACTTTAACGAAACCCAACAGATTTAAAAGACAAATGATTTTTAAAAAAAACATTGTGACAAAGTGAATACGAACGAATTAGAGTAAGAACAAGAAGCTAAAGAATATGGCATCAGATACTAAGTAGAGATTGGTAGTCAACACTGAATCATCTGTGTGTAGGATAAGATTCTAATCATCATTTGCCAATTAAAACAGACGCAAGAACAAACCAAAACAACAAAAAGGAAGAAATTGAAGAAAGAACTTTGGGGATTCAGTTAAAAATATGTTTGTTTATATAATGACGAGGTGGTAACAACCAACCAAGCTAGGGTTTTGTGTTTTTATGGGCTTTGTATAAATTATAATGGCCTAATGGGCTATTAAGTTCATAAAGCTTCAGCTCATCTAAGTGTGAGCCTATCAGCTTATATATGTGTTTCCAATAATGTGATTCGTTTGATTTTTTGTTTTCTTTTTAATTATCGTTGACACGATAAGAAAGAGATGCATCTAAATAGCTAAGGAAAACTGCCCAACTGACTACAATCGCATTGTGAAATCAAAAGTCTAAAAAGATAGATTGCGTATGTAGATGAGGCAAGTCATACTTGGCTACCAAATAAATTTGTAATCTTGTCTTTGCTTCTTTCATGTTTTTTAGAAATATTTTGTATTATTTAATTTTTGGAATTCTCAAATTATCACTTTTTAAGTTTGTGTTCTAAAATATTACATGTTCATAATTGTTATAAAAGTATCACAAAAATGTTTTTTCCAAAAATACCACAAATTTAAAATTCAAACATTAAACATTAAAGCTCTAAAAATAAATTATAATCCTTTCAAAACTATCCATAAACTATAATTAGTGAATTTAAGTCCAAAAATTTAAAATTTTAAACATTTAAAATTCAATTTTTTATATTTGTGATTTTTTCATATATAAAATATTTTAATGGAATTTATTGAGAACTAAATGGAAACTTGTGTTATCTTTGGAACATAAACTTAATTTAAAAATATTTTGTAAAATTACTCTTTAATTTTTTTAATTAATGGCTTAATTGAAAAGTACTAAACCAAAACTGATACATTTTTGTTCACGTCGTCCAACAGATGTGACGAGGACTTTATATGTAAGAAACTTGATAGAGCTTTGGTCAGTACCATATGGCTCTCATCTTACCCAAGATCATTTGCGCAATTTGAAGCAGCAGGTCACTCTAACCATGCTAGATGCTCCATTTTTCTATTTGCGGAGACAGAAGGAATTGAAAAACCATTTAAGTTCTTGAGTCTTAAAAGGATACCTACCTTAAGCAAGGAGACAGAGGAAACAGATACATTTTTCAGTCATCATTTAAATAAATTCTTCTTTAAGTAAGGTTCAAATTTACTATGGAGTTTTTTTTGTTGGAATTTCCGTCAACCATCGATAGAGTTACCTACCTTTGGTTATGTTTTGCATGGTTGTATAAAATGTTTCTGTGATCTATGACTCTAAAAATGTGTCGGTAGATGTATGAGTTTCAAGAGAGGCTAACATATTGTTTGACCGAACATGGCCCATATGTCCGAATCTTGTTATTGTTTAGTGTGCTTGTGGGTGAAAATGAACAAAAACTAATAAATTAATGATCGTCCATATGTAAAGTTTAGGTCGGAACTCGGGAGTGAGTCCACGAGACCACGATACTAATAGTGGTATATAATTTTTCAAGTTTAAAATGGTACTTCGGATTGTCGCCGTCGGGACCATCGGAGGTCCTGTTCCGGTGGTATCCGCAGATACAACATCGATGGCTGTGGCTGTAGCAGAGGTTCTCTATGTTCCACCATGGTCTCTAGGATTAGTTTGATGGGCCGGGCCTGTCTAATGGGCTTTAGATTTAAATCTGGTTTTGAATCTTTAGAATGTGTTGTAAATTTGTTTTGGGTTTGGGGCCTTTGGGCTGAAGTAAGTTTCAGGATTTACATCGGGATGTAATAAATAAGTCTTTTTAATAGAAAAACTTTTATCAAAAAAAAAATGTAAAGATATACTTCTATTAATAACATATTAAATGTTCTTTATAAAAAAAAACATATTAAACGTAAACTTACACTTGGTGACAAAAAGTAAGAAAATAGTTTCGAAAAGAATAAAATAAGATAAATCTCAATACAAAATTCGTAAAGGAAGCAATATATTTATTGACGACAGCTTTCGTTCCCAACATCTCTGGTGATGGTACATTCTATGAATAGTTAATAAGAATAATTCTAGAAGTCTTATATGTATATAAATATTCAGAGAGAGCTCCATATATTCCCTGTTTACTACACAAATTCATATGGTATAATGACTTTTATAAATGTTCTTTCCTTTATGGTCCCAACACTAGTAGTCAACTAGTAAGAAAGAGTATTAACCAGACACAGATGATTAGGTTTCAGAGCACATTCCGTGCTATTTGGGTACTCAAAAAGCTTGTGGAAGAATGAGCACACAAGAAAACATATGATATTAGATTAATGAGAGCTTAGGAATGGAATAATTTGTATTTACTCTCGTAAGAATGAAAACAGACCTATTTACATATTGGACCTATCTAACTAAATTTCAAGGATCTTTATGACCATCCTATAGTTAACTACTAACTAGTAGTATATTGTGATATGCTATTATGCTGGTCTTAAGAACACATAAAAACTATTTTATACAAGATTACATGAAAATTTTTTGAGAAACATTGTTGAATAGCATACTTTTAATTTTAGTTAAGTAAATGTTAAAAAAGTAAAGAGTTGTTAAAATATGATGAGAAGGTTATAACCTGTGTTGGCCCTTAGGCCAAGCTATAGAAGCACCAGCTTGCGGCCTCAAATAAATATAAAAAAATCGGCCACATATGTACAATAATTCTCGTTAGCTCTTATAGTTGACAAGTAATGTTGAGTAGCTTGAGGAGGAAGGTTGGATTCTTTTCTAGTGGAGTTCCTTTTTTTCTTCTAATAATTGGCCAAAAAAATTTCTTGGGCTTGTAGTCCACTTTTATCTAGGACTGGCCCTGGACTTATAACGTATTTATCGTTATATTCTTCTTAACAACTCACGTCATATGGGATAATTTTTCTTCTCTTCAAGTACAACAACTCATATATTCTCCTTCTTACTCCCCCCATTTGTTGCCTCTTCAATGCACACCTCAAACTAACCATTTGTTTATTTACACACAATTTTTTGAAAATTCTGCTTAATTTTCCATATATGCGACTAAATCTAAGTTGATAGAATGATGAGAGTTTAAGATTGGAAGAATATGATATTTACCCTATGAATATACAAAGTATACATTATTATATATTATATAAGGAGTGAATTAGTTTAATTACCTACTTAACTAAATCAATCAACATAACTACAATATCTACAAATATATAACAAATATTCTCCTTGATGTTATGGATTTTCTAAATTCTCCTATACGCCCTCTCAAGCTTGTGAAATTAGCGGCTTGAGATTGACAGTAGATGGAATTCTCAGGTGAGAGCAAAAGCGAAAATGCTAAAGACCACACAGTTAATGTGTGACGATAACATGAAGAGGCGGTGGAGTGCAGAACGGTCGACTAGTGAACGGTCCACGAAGATGTGTATTTTTCAATTTTTTTGTAAAACGAAAATGTCAAAGAAGTCTTTTTCATATATAAATGAATTATAGAAATCTGACAAGATTTAAACCACGGTCTAGAATGTTTCTCTCTCTACGTCCTCTAATGAGGCGTTTCATCTTCCTTATAGGAGACTTCATAGCTTCCCTTATAGGATCTCCAATTCGCTGCATGCGAGCTTACTTTCTTCAGTTCTCTGACATTGCTTTTCCATCCGAACCTTCTCCTGACACTAGCCATCATGACTTCCTTTCCCCTCTGCTATATGATACGATTTTCTCTGCATACATGCACCACATTACCTCCGATCTTCCTGTTTTCTACTCTCTCTTTGTTTGTTCCCTGATTTTGTCATTAACACCATGGCAGGAGACCTTTGGCGCCACATGCAACAGTTATCCATCGGAACAAACCTACATCCTCTTCGATTCAACCTCGACACTCGCCGGACACTTGACAGAAACAACCGATTTAGTGTGATTGCTCATGGTGTGAACCCAACCCAGCAAAACATACTCGCAATGCGAAATACCCTACCCAAAGCGTGGAGATTGCATGATCGGGTCACTGGGGAAATTAATGACGATGGTACCATACAATTTTTCTTCAAGGAAGAACACAATCTTCTTTCGGTACTGGAGCGTGGGTCGTGGTCATTTAAGAACTGGATAGTAGTCCTTGACAGATGGTCTCACCGATCTTACCCTGATTTCCTCACGACGATCTCGTTCTGGGTTCAAATTTATGGTCTGCCAAATGGATATCGTTCTTAGAAGGTGGTGGAGGACATCACTAAGGAGATTGGTTACTTTGAAGGATTTCGCATTGTGCAATCCACGAAGGATTCGATTACTGAAGTTTGGGCCCGTCTTAAGGTTCCGGTCAATTCACCTCTGACTTTTGTTCGGGCTGCTCATTTGGAAACTGGGTCGGAACCTGTGTTACTTCGATTTTTCTATGATCGGCTCAAGAGATTTTGTGTAAGGTGTGGAATGATGACACATGATGTGTCTCGGTGTAATTTATCGCTGGATCCTCAACCTGAAGCGACACATGCAGATGCTCTTCTCATCGAATACCAACAACTGGAACCTCTTACTCTGCATGCGGAGCCAGAACGTGTCGATGATCAAGATCACGCTTTCAACACCACCCATATTCAATTTGACGAAATTGATTCCTCTAGCCTTCCAACGATTGATCCTTCTGACCTGCAAGACTCGATGTATAGGAGGTATTTTGAGGATGACCAGCTAGCTTACCGGGATTCTCTTACGGGTTCAATTTTCTCCAGGATTATTCGAGAAATGGGTCAGTCTAGTGGTGCAACTCAGCAAGTGCGCAAAAGGAAAGCTACTGAAGATCATTCTGAAGCCAGTCCAACAAGTCGGCAAAGAAACGACTTTCCAACATCAACTACTCCCGGTGTGGTGGCTGCCGTTCAGCCACCGGAAGCCCCATGATTATACTCCATTAGAATTGTCAAGGTTTAGGGGGTTCCTTGACAATTCCATACTTGCAAGATATCCGCTTCGCTTACCAGCCGGATATTCTGTTGCTGACAGAAACTAAAAAACCTACTTATTTTATTTCTAAGCTATGTAAGTCACTTGGTTTTAAGGATTTTTTTTTTGCTATCCCACCTGTGGGTCGAAGAGGAGGAATCACAGTTTTTTGGTCTTCCTCTATCTCTTTGCGTATATTCGGCTACCCTTCGGCAAATTTCTTTTCTGCTTTTGTAATGGGACATTATGATCCCTCTTTCTATTTGCATTATATCTACGGCTTTCATGTTTATTCGCTTAGAGTTTGTCAATGGCGTTTACTGCGTGATAGGTTATCTTATAATTCCTCCATACATAACTCACGCATTCTCTTAGGTGATTTTAACGACATTACCTCAAATGATGAGAAGTTAGGTGGTCCATTATGTCCGGAATATACTTTTAAAAGTTTCAATGATCTCATTTCTTGCTTAGGACTCCATCATGTTAAATTCATTGGGGATCGTTATACTTAGATGGGTAAACGTCATTCCCACTTTGTTAAAACAATGATTGACAAAGCAATGGCTAATGTATATTGGCATGATCTTTTTCCAAATGCTTCTGTACGATCTTTATTATGGATTGGATCAGATCATAAACCTCTTCTTATCAATACTGGAGGTTTGTCTTCACGCCCCACCCGACTTTTTAAATATGATGCTAGATGGGGAACCCTCCCGAATGTAAGATCACTCATTGCTCAAACTTGGTCCAAGACATCTCCCATACCTCCCCACCACCAATTTAGTTCTCTCTTACAAGAAAGTCGGCATGTCCTCTCTCGTTGGCGTCATAAGAATCATACAAACTCCCAACATCATATCCTCCGTCTCAAGTCACAAATCCAGGAAGCTACTAATGTCTCCAGTCCTGATGTTGAGGCTATACGGGTTTTAAAATTGAAATTAGTCTTTTACTACAAACAAGAGGAAGAATATTGGCGAACAAATAGTAGGATTCAGTGGCTACGGTCAGGGGATCGAAATACATCGTATTTTCATGAAAAAACTAAACAACAAAGACATACAAATCGGATCATATACCTTAAAAATGACAATGGCCAAGAATGCTATACTCAACCTCAAATTATAACCATGGTGCTTGCATTTTTTACAGAACTCTATTCGACCTCTGATAGTACAGATTCAGAAATCCTTCTGCATTCACTTAAACCAAAGGTAACACGGGAAATGAATGAGATGCTTACAAAGCCTTTTTGTTACGGGGAGATTACTGCAGCAACTTTCCAGATTTCACGAGAGAAATCCCCGGATCCAGATGGATTTGGGGCCGGGTTTTACCACGACCATTGGCAGACGGTTCGACTACATATTTTTGCACTGGTTGATGAGTTTTACACGGAAGGGATCTTTGAGGAATCACTTAACCATACCCATATCTGCTTAATACCAAAGAAGGAGCACCCATAATTTGTTGCAGATTATCGACCAATTAGCCTAACTAATGTTGCTTATAAGATCATCTCAAAACTCTTGGCAAACAGATTAAGCAAATGCATAAAATCTGTTATTTCGGAGAACCAAAAAACGTTTATTAAAGATAGGCTAATTACCGATAACATCCTCATATCCCACGAACTTATACATTCCTTAGGATACCGGTCCCTCAAACAGCCTTATCTTGCGTGCAAGCTGGACATAAGTAAGGCTTACGACAGGGTTAGTTGGGAGTATTTGCAACAGGTGATGCTTGGGATGGGCTTCAGTAGTCGATGGGTTAAGTGGATTATGTATTGCGTAACAACTGCAACTTATTATGTTCTAATCAATGGTGCTCCACACGGTCATATTCAACCAGAAAAGGGATTAAGGTAAGGTGACCCGTTGTCTCCATACTTATATATGCTCGTTACTGAAGGATTGTCTTGTATTTTCCAACATTACAATTAGCAAGGCTATCTCCATGGCTTTCGGGCTTCGCAAAGAAGCCCACCCGTTTCACACCTGTTTTTCACGGACGATTCCCTTATCTTATGTCAAGCTTCACTCCGAGAGTGCCAATATCTTAAGGAAGTCCTATCCATTTATGGAGCGGTATCAGGGTAACATGTTAACTTTCAAAAGTTGGCCATAGCGTTTGGAAAGGGTGTATCCTCATATACGCAACAATGCATTACTCACCTACTAAACATTTATGATACTATTGGCCTCACCAAGTATCTCGGTTTATCTACCCGGATATCAAGAAATGTCACTGGTACCTTTGATTTCCTTCGTGATCGAATGTAACAGAAGATGATCAGCTGGTATAATAAGCTCATTTCACCAACAGGGAAGGAAGTGATGCTGAAGGCGGTGGCTACTGCATTACCTACATATTCGATGTCTTGCTTCCCCTTGCCCAAAAAGCTGATCTCACAATTGACTAGCCTAATGCGACGGTTTTGGTGGTCATCTACTGCAGACACATCCAAAATAAATTGGGTTGCTTAGCATAAAATTACGAAACCTAAGGGATGTGGGGGAATCGGTTTTCGTGACTTACATGCGTTTAACATAGCGTTACTTGGGAAGCAAAGCTGGCGATTATTGACTAACTCGTCATCGTTACTAGCTCAAATCTATAAAACTAAATATTACCCCCACACCTCTTTGTTGGAAGCGCAACAAGTGAGACGATCTAGCCTTGCGTGGCAAGGAATTCTCCAGGGAACTCGATTACTAAAAGGAGGTATCCGCTATGTGGTGGGTAATGGTGCGTCGATTAATGTGTGGGTTGATAATTGGCTACCCATCAATCCACCTAGGCCACCCGCCCTATCCATCAGTCGCCCAACAGAACTTTCACAGTGGATCAACTCCTTCATCCCCACACCGGTTCATGGGATTTACATATTATCCAAGAATGGATTCATCCACAAGATATTCCGCTAATCCTTGCCATCTCCCCTTCAACATTATCTCAAGATTTCATAAGATGGGACTTTACAATAGATGGGCAATACTCTGTAAAATCATGATATCGAAAGTACCGTAGTTTGCTGGAATCGGAGCAGCAACCATCTCCAATATATAATACTATTTGGAAATGGAACGTCCCAAACAAACTGAAGATCTTTTGGTGGAAAATTATGCAAGGTGCATTACCAGTTATGTATGTCCTCCTTAAGCGAAAGATTATAACCACCACACTCTGTCATAGATGTGGAAATGAATTTGAAAGTATCATGCATTGTCTTTTTCAATGTCCGCTGAGTCGAGAAATCGGGGAACTTTCCCCCGTTACTACGTTACCGGCAGATTCTCCGGCCACCACTGTTCAGGAACATATTCAAAGGATTATCAACAATAACCACAACCAACATATAGTTCCCATAATTTCATTCATAGCATGGTCGATTTGGAAAAGTAGAAATAATTTACTTTTCCAAGATAAAAAATGGTTCATTCCTGATATAGTCAATCATGCCTTGACATACCATAGGACATGGACGGACTCCCTTGCCCCTCACCCACAAAATATTCCTCAACCTAACACGCAACTATTCCATTTTGAGCACCCTAATTCAGAATCTAGCCGCATAGCTGCAAAATATGCCTATATTTGTCAATCTGATGCCTCTTGGATAAATGCATATTCTCGAACTGGAATTGGATGGCTCCTCTTTGACACACAACATCAATTAATTCTATCGGGTAAAGGTTCCATACCAAGAATAGAATCTAGTCTTATGGCTGAGGCGAAAGCACTGCAATACGCAACACAAACATTGAGACGATTGCAATATACTAATGTGTGCTTCCAAGTGGATTCGTTGGTGTTGTTGCAAGCTTTACGAGCAAAGGCTATGATGCAGACTGCTAGGTACACGGTATCACCCATATGCTCTGAGATATTATCATTAACAGGGTTTGATATTCAAGCTTTTAGTCATATAAAGATAGAGGCAAATAGCACAGCTGACGAGTTGGCAAAATAAGCAAGACTTACAGATACCTCTTATGTTTTATCTTGCAATCACTCATTAACTTTTATTGTCGACAAAAAAAAAAAAAATCTGACAAGATTTTTTATATATATATATATATATATATAAGACTAAAATTTAAGTAAGTGTAAATAATAGTTGACGAGATTTTGGAAAACAAAAGAATTATTGTGGTTTTATTTTAATTTGATAAAGAAGCAATTTTTTGTCATTAAAAGTATGCGAGAGAGAGCATGATATGCTTGTAAAAGACAAAAGTTTTTTTTAAAAAAAACCATACATAAAAAAAATGAAATACTTGGCTTAAGAAGTTTATAGCTTAGATTTAAGAGGCAAAATATATGCTTGAATGGTATACGCAATTAGTTTAGATTCAGAGGTATATGATAGACTTTAATTGTAGAAGTTTGATGACTTAAATTCACAAGTTCACAATGAACTTAAATTTTTTGAAAGCACTTGACTTAAAAGAAAGAAGGAGTTTGATCATTAGATCGAAACTTATTGGAGATATACACAAGAAGATATAGTGTATATAATATTATAGTTAAGATTCATGTAAATCCCCTAAAGTATAGGAAGTTAAAGATTCATATTTATCCTTAGTTTATTATAATTAGGTTTTATATAATCTGAATGACTTGATTTTATTAATGAATGACTTGGGTATATTCTAAATATCCTAAAAAAAATATTTAGNTAGAATATACCCAAATCTCTTACAATAAATATTGAGAATATTCTAATTAATGTAAATGATATTCTAGATATTCTCTTGATCTTCTTTCAATCTTGACTGTCGATCTCGATCTCCTAATATGTAGATTTAATAATCTGAACGACTTAACTTTATTAATG
>OVAV01000817.1:0-15750 GCA_900406375.1 Iberis amara | reverse complement strand
ATACCACTTTATTTATTATTACCAATACACGAACATAAATTATTTATATTTATCCTAATTCAAGTGTACTACTATTAACCAACGTGGATTTATCTCTGAATGATTTGCTTCCTAAATAATTTTTCTTTTGTAGACAATATTAAAAAAAGTTTTATGCCTCATAAGTTTCAAGACAGACTCTCGCTAAATATTTATAGCTTTTTGTATGAAATGATTTATTTACAGTTTTCATATAAAAACTGTAGTAATAAAAAGTTGTAGATATATAGAGTAAAATTTGTAGTGAATTATGATCATGATATTTTATTAATTTAAATAAATACTAATTTATAGAGATTATATCGTAGACAGCTAGATTTAAGTCGATAAAAATACACATACCGTCACTTGTGCCTAATCTCTTCGTCCGACAAAGCAGGCTTCCCATTAATGTCTTTTGCCAATATTAACATATCAAGAAAATCTTGAGGCTCTTTCATGATCTTTCCATTACGCCATTTCTTGATTCTTTCATCAACAAAAATATCATTGTACTTACTTATAATATTCCTCATCGCACCATTCACATTCTTCTCATGACTTTCCAAGTCCAAGAACCTTAACCATGGAACATAATCCGACAATGCAAACGCATAAAGATGTGTTACAACCGTAAACAAAGAATCAACATGTTCAATCTCTTCATGTCCTGGTCCAAACCCATCTTCATCACTTCCTTTTCCAAAATGTCTTACACCAAACATCATCTTCCTAGCAACATTTCCACTATATTGCCTCACCAAAAGCCTTAAATCAATAATCGCAGAACCATAACCATCATTACATCGGTTATTGATGTAATGAACTAGGTTATTAGCCTCTTCGGTTCTCTTTGTGAGCATCAACCTGAAGCTTTTATGAGTCGCCACGTGAGATGCAACCACTCTTCTCATCTTCTTCCATTGCTCGCCCTGTGGCTCAACCGCAATGGTTAAGTACCCACGACTACAATACTCTGTGGCCATAGTAAATGGTCTAGTGGCGAAAATAGAGGCTTGCTTCTTGAGGATTCTCTCGTGCAATCTTTGATGATGTCACAAGGATTACATGAGTATTGGCTAAACGGATACATGCAATATCGGTGTTGAGTTCTTCCATGAGAGAATGTATCCATCGAAACACCGGTTTATTTTTCTTCCATACTATTTCTAGTAAGTTTCCGATAGGTCATGATCTCGGTCCTGGAGGGACAGGGAGAGAGAGGTTTTTTTTGTAGGAAGTTACTAGTATAGTTTTCTTCATATCCTTACACTTCTTAGTTAATGCAAGGACGAGAAAACCTAGAATCAACGCAAGCATTAATGCGGAATCGAGCATTGTTGTTCTCGAGTATGAAGTGAATGATTAATAAGGCATTAAGGCTACTATATATATAGGCAAGACATGACGTGAGTGATTAATAAGGCTTATATATCACTTATATATTATTACGAAAAGAGTGGTCAGTGATGGATCTACATTCTACAATACAATACCATAAGTTGGGTACAAGCTCCCCTATACTAATATTAAAAGCTTTCTACTCCAGTACTAATCAAGTTGCAAAATTTTTAGGTCAAGTGGTTAACGATGTTTCCAATTATAAAGGGTTCAGTGCCCAACGTCCTTTTGTTTCCTACATGTTTTAAGGTTTTTTCTTTCTAAATTTAATAAAGAGATTGAATAAATCAACCTAAACCATTATAACGAGCCATAATAAGCCTAGTCTAGTAAAATTTATCGGTTCATAATAAGCGTAGTCTAGTAAAACATTATAAAATTTATTTTTATGTAATATGGAAACCTATTTCACTTTTTCTTAAATATAGTTCTAGAAATATTATTTTTAATATGTTATCATATATGTAAATAAATCTCAACATTTTATCGAAACAATTTTTGATACATGATTTGGTTTAGTGTCATAAACTCCAAATATTATAAATATATAATACGAGTGCAAAAAATATAATGGTTTTAGATATTTTCTACCATATTGATTAAGACCTACATAATACGTGGATTTGAACAAAAAAACTTTGTTTGACAAAACAAAATTGAATTCTAAGAATAATCTACTAGATATTAAGAGAGGAGAGATTTTTTTTTAAAACAAACATACTTTTTTGTTAAATATTACTTAATATGCCATTAATTCAATAAATTGATAAAAGCTTAATTGAGGATAAAAACGTCTAGAAAATTAAATGTTTATCACAATAGCCGAACATAACTAATAAATATCCACCTACTATTCATGCAACCAAACAAATCAACAATTATATATAAATAAAATCTTCAAAAAATCTAATAATTCAACTTCAATAAAATTTTATTGATATTTTTGTTTGAGTATTTAATGGATTTTGTGACAAAACAATAAAATAAAAGTTTTTTGATAAAAATTAGTTAAAATAAAAAATATAATTTAAAATAAAATAGATATATAACTCAATATTAGTTCATTTATATTTGTTATATATATATTTACTATCATATATTAAACATATAAATATTTTAATGTATAATTCATACACTTTTTCATTAGGAGCATCCCGAAAACGTCGGAGTCGAAATATGGCTTTCAAGTTAAGTTTCTAATTAGTGGATGATGTCAAAGGAAATGACGACCGATGTACAAACAATATGCATGGGATTAGCCGCTTCAATAGTGGATTATTTTCTGAGATTGGTCAGAAAATATTCAGACCAATATTTCCGACAAATTTTCTAACTAATTTATAGTCGGAAAATACCAGCTATTTTTCAACTAGTTCTCTTATGCTACCTATAAATCTCTATCACTTTTCTTTGATTAGAGTAGATGTGAGAGCAGAATCTCTCACACTAAAAATATGAAAATATAATGTATTTGCGAAATCTGAATTTTACGGATAAGTTTTCTCTGTTACAAAGTTCTCTCCAGAGTTTTTTTTACAAGTGATTTCAGAATGAATTTTTGGAATCTCCATCTATGAGCTTCCCTCTACATATTTTATACACTCTAACGCATTAATGGGTTATCATTAATAGCATTTATTGCCTAGATTCTCTTTTGAATTCCCTTTGTAATGACAAATTTTGTCATTACTTCAGCGTGATTTGTGGCGGTTAACCCGGAGAGCGTTGACTTTCTTGTGCTCGCGTTTCAGCTCTCCACTCGGCTCGGCTCTCCTGACGGGCTCAGCTCTTCTGAAAGAACTCAGTTCCCCAGGATGAACTTAGCTCTCCTAAACGAGCTCAGCTCTCCGGTATGAGCTCAACTCTTCGAGATAAGCTCAGTTCTCGGAGATGAGCTCGACTCTCTAAGAATGAGTTCAGCTCTCCGGAATGAGCTCAGCTCTCCCGAATGAGTTCAGCTCTCCCAAATGTGCTCAGATCTCCGGAATGAGCTCAGTTCACCTATTTAATGAGCTCAGCTCTCCAGAATGAGCTAAGTTCTCCGGAATGAGGTCGGCTCTCCAAAATGAGCCCAATAACTAGGTGAGCAGGGTGAAACTCCAAAGATCTGACCCGAGTGATTTTATAGTCCCTCATTTTGCCCCCAAATCTTGTAATGGAAATTTCCATTACAAGATTTCAATCAGTCCGTGATTAGGTATATCAAATCAATTCCCGGAAATCATAATCTTCTGCAAATCATATCTTTTGGACAAGAATCTGGGCATTTTAACTTCTTGCCCGAATTAACTTCCAATAGAATCTCCTATTTAAGCCCATTCCACAGCTCATTTTTGAGCTCTTAAGAAGACTTCAAAGTAATTTCATTCTCATAATTCTCTCAACTTCTTTGTTTTACTTCTTGGTTAGACTTTGCGTTCTCTTTAGATTTTTCTGGGTTCTTGAGTTTTCTCCAGAATCTTGCTTGATTTCTTTGTTTGAATCCGCTTCCCAGTCGCTTTTGCCCTGAAAAACAGTTTTTGGGTGCCAACTTTGATCTTTTATAGATCAAACTTGTAATTTTTTTTGTTCGTTCTTCTCCATTCTTCATTAAAATCTAAAATTCAATTTTTTCGACAAGTTTTCTAGAAACAAAACTAGAGAGTTCATCATTTTTATCTAAAAATTCATCTTTCTTCTTTTCTTGTTAAAATTTTAGAGATTTTTTTAATTTCTTTTTGTGGGAAAATTCCCTTATCTCTTTCTCCTTCTCTCCTCCTCCACTTACTTTTCCTTCTTCTCTTTCTCCTTTATCCTCTTTTTTTTTTTCTCCTCTCTTCTCCTATTTTCTCCCATGGATTCTTTTTCCCTTTGCGGTGACCGTACACCTCCCAAGCCGATCTCCGGCATCGAACCGTCCGTCCGCAGCTCTCTCAAGCCGGGTGCCACCGAGCCGAGTGCTCCCCGAGCCGAGCGCTCCATCCGAGCCGAATTGACCCCCTACTTCCTCGACCGAGCCGAAGCGATCACCGATCTCCCTCGAGCCAAGCACACTGATCCTTTCTCCGTAGCGGGTGCTCTCTTCTCCCGAGTGGGTGCTCTCTTCTCCCGAGCCGAGCCCTCATGTGGAGCGCGTCTCCGAGCTGCGCAGTTCCCCTTCCGGGTCCGACCGCACGATTCTCCTCTCATCCAAGCCTACAGATTCTTTGCTTGGGCCGAGTTACGAGCGAGTCTTCGTAACGAGCCATGATCAAACTCCTCTCATTCTGGTCCGTCTCTACATGATCCCGAGCCGAGCTGCGAATCGGTCCAGGTTCCTGAGGTTCTGATGTCCAAGCCGAGCTGCGAGCTGGGCCCTTTCCTAATACTGATGTGTTGCATTTGGCTTCTCCCGGATTGGATCGCACAGAGCTCATCTCTCCCAGTTAAATCCAAACTGTATCTTCTTCTGAGCATGATCGCGCCCAACTTCTTCCTCGAGACGAGCTCAACACCTCCCTATACACCAGCTCAGTCTCCTATCTTCGGCCCTCATCCTCGTTCCAGGTTATCTCTGAAAAGATTATTAGGATTACGGAACGACTGCCATATTCTGAGAGACGTTGAGCTTATATCTCCGTCTTCTTTAGAGAATCCAGAGATAGTTATAGATGATTTTTGATGTGCATTCGAGGTTTACTTTAGGGAGTGTGGGCTCTCTTTCCCTTTGCCCGAGCTTTTAATCCGCTTTATGTATGCTTTTGGGCTTGATTTACCTCAACTTTGTCCGAACTTGAATTGCACTGTCGTGGGTTTGCAAACCCTCGCTGAGGAAACTGGTTTTCATCTCGATATTCAGTCCCTCGCTCGTCTTGAGTCAGTGAGAAGGGTCCACAAACAATCTGATTTTTTCTATTTGATTTCGAACCCTCTCTGTGGTGTTCTTTCTGGGCTCCCCAAGAAGGATGAGGATTAGAAGCAATCCTACTTTTATTTTCCGGTGAACAAATCAACTTTCGGTCGTCTTTCCCATTTAGCAGTTAGGGATTGGTCTTCCGAATCCGGTTAGCAGAGCTGGTTTGGGCTCTTTGTATTTATTTTTGAACATGCTTTACTCTTGTATTTTCTAACACTTGCCTTTTAATTTTTGCAGCGCCACTTCGGAGCGCTCGTAGGTTTCTTAGCTGCTAGCCGTAATGCGAAGTGCTCCTAGGACACATTCACTCCATTTAGATTCTTTGAATCCTCCCAGCGTCTTTGACATTTCGTCGACTCGCAGCGCTCTCTTCGTCACCCTGACGAACTTGCCGGTTAGTTCACCCTTTTACTTAGAGATTTTCTTGACTTTTTTATTTGTTTCCTCTTGATAGCCACTTTTTTTCCAACTCTCAATGATATTCAGGACACTGAGATGTCTACTTACTGTGCCGCAAGGAAAGCTAAGAGCGCGACTGCTCAACCAGTTGATGTACCAACACGACGTGAGGTTTCCCCCATCGCTTCTAGCGCTGTCCCGGCCGCCTCTTCCACCCCTACTGCCTCTCTTTTGGTCCGCTCGGAAAAAGGAACAAAGAGAGTTGGGAAGGATCCAATAGCTCAAGCTGATTGCTCAGCTCTCTTGAAAACCGATCGCCGACCTGTCATGGCCATCCCTGCATCTCAGGATGCTTCTCGGCTTGCAGAGGGTGCTCCCTCTTCGCAAGGATTTGTGAAGAGAGAAATCTCGGAACAAGGCAAGGAGATAGGTGATGGGAAAAGGCGGAGGTATGACTGGGACTTCGAGTACAACCAGAACAAACCGATCGTTTCAGATCAGGCCTCATCGTCTCACCTCTTTCGTCATTTTTGCTTCGAGGGTTGCAGGATCCTTGTACTTCAGGATCTCCTAGACAAGGTTCATGAGAACTACAAAAGGTTCTCCAAGAGCGTCGGCGAGGTAATCAAAATACCACTTTTATCTTACTCATCGTTTTACTAAGTGTTGACATGATTCCCTCTCATTTTGTTTTATGTAGACTTTAGGCTGGTACAACAGCTCTCGACGTATTTTTTCGTCAGCTCGCCACAGCAAAAGATGGATCCGGTTTGAAGGCTACCGAGGATCAGATTGCTTCGCTCACTGCTGAGCTGAGACAGACCAGTCGGTGCTTGGAGTCCGCAGAAATCGATGCGATGGATGCAAAAGAAGATCGGCGCGATATACATGAGAAATTCAAGATGGTGATATATGAATCCTTTGCATACTTCAAAGAAAAGGAAACACTTTTGGATGATAAGGTCGATCTCACATCCCGTCCCGAGGAAGCCAAGGCTTGCCTCAAAGCGCTTACCAATTCTCGGGAAATCGACTCAGCGTGAGTTAGAGAGGAAGCGAAGAAAGCTGATGCCCGGATGGTTCGAGATGGGATAGAGCATGTGAGACTTCACCTTGCAGCTTGGGATGCCGCCCGTGAGTCTTCGACATATTTTCGCGAGGTTAGTGCCAACCTTGAACTCCTTGTAGATATTATCAAGGACAAGATTCCGGATCTCAAGGCGGAGCTTGAGGTCCTTACTGCTGATAGTGAGGGTGCGAAGAAGGCGTCCGCCAAAGCCGAGGCGAAGATTCCGCTTCTTGACTTAGAGGGATTTGCGCGACTCTTCTCAGGATCGCCACCTCCGCCCCCGTCTCTCGAGGCTCAACGTTCCTCTCCTGTTGTGACTCCGCTTCTATCACTCGATAGGGTCTCAGTTGTTCCACCTTCAAACACAACAGCTGATGACCCAGCTCTCCCTTCGACTGATGCGGTGGCTCTTATCGATGAGTTTATGTCCAAAATTGGACCCAAGATGGATGAGATGATAGAGTAGATTCGCGCTGCCACTGAGGAGGATCCCGAGAAGACTTAGGATTGTTTTATCGCTTTCACTTTTACGATCTAGAGACTTGTGTTGTTATCTCAAGTATTTTATTGTTTTGTTCGGGATTACTCGAAGTCTACTTTATCATTTTGAGACTTTGCCATATGTTGCTCAGGATGATCTGATGCTTTTGTTTTATTATGGATTTGTTTACATTGGCAAATTTTATTTGTGTCTGGTTGAATTTTCTGCTTTTTTGTGAATGTTCAACAAGACTTAACCAAACTTTAATCCATTCACATAATGCTTTCAATTGGTCACCACTTCTTTGTTTATTTTGAAAGAATGCCATTAATGCTCTTTTCCGCTTTCCAGCATTACTCGAGCTTAGTTTGAACTCTTTCTTCGTAGTCCGACCCTTAGATTTTAAACCTTTTATCGGTTTTTTGTTCGAGTTCATTCCGAGCTGATTTTAATTTTTGAGCGCATGCTTTTGATTTGCTTTTATTTAGCTTTTATTTAGCTTTTAGCTTTTGGACTCTTTCTTCGTAGTCCGGCTCTTAAACCTTAAACCTTTTATCGATTTTTTGTTCGAGTTTATTCCAAGCTCATTTTAATTTTTGAGCGTATTCTTTTGATTTTTGAACTTTTTTAACTTATCTTTTAGCTTTCAACTTAGCTTTATTTAGATTTTTGTCTTAACTTTTTAATTTACCTTTTCGACTTAGCCTTGATTTAGCTTTTATTTTAGCTTTTTTGATGCTCGGCTCGCGTCCTTTGTCTGAGCGCGGTTCGAACTTCCTTTTTTATTAACATATAAGCACAAAATTGGAAACGCAAATGCTTCTTTATTTAATCATCAACGCGAAGTGAGTACAGAAGTACCATCACGAGTTCATTTAAAATACTATTACGGACTCATATCCTCTCCTTCTGAAAAGCAATCCGAGTTCTATTTAGCTATTAAGCTCTGGACTTGACGCATCCCTATGAAAAATTCGAGAATCCTTATGACTTCCCCGGAGAACTCCTATGCATATTCCGTCGGGAAATTCACGCATTGGTGGTAGGTAGACGTGACAACTTTCATTTCATGGAGCCAAGGAGTCTCCAAGATGACATTGTAAGTCTCCGGTCGATCCACCACCGTAAACTCAACAAGCTTCTGGACTCCCTCTGTGGGCACCAGGAGTCTTATTATTCTGAGCGACATTTCTGACATTCCATTAAATCATGTTAGGGGGGTTTGCAGGACCCCTTACTTCTGAATCATCAATTCCCATTCGAGAATCCTTCTGAACCATCAATTCCCATATAGCAAATTCGAGAATCCTTCTGACTTCCCCGAAGAACTCCTATGCCATATTTCGTCGGGGACTTCACGCATTCGTGGTAGGTAGACGGGACGGATTTAATTTCATGGAGCCAAGGAGTCGGATTTCATTTCATGGAGCCAAGGAGTCCCCAAGATAACATTGTAAGCCGCCGGTCGGTCCACCATCGTAAACTCAACAAGCTTCTGGACTCCCTCTGCGGACACCGGGAGTCTTATTGTTCCGAGCGACATTTCTGTCGTTCTATTAAATCCTGTTAGGGGGTTGCAGGACCCCTTACTTCTGAACAATCAATTCTCATTTGCTTTAGAGTGTCAAGGAACATGACATTCAACGTGCTCCTTGTGTCGATCAACACACGCGATATCTCGCAATTTGCTCCAATGTCAAGCTCAACGACCAGGATGCATCATGAGGTAAGTTTAAACGAGTGCATCCTGCTCGGTAAAGCTTATCTTACCCCCGAAAAGACATACTCTTGGCAATGTCTCGACCCTCCCATGATGAATTCTATTATTTTCTTCTGAGGAGCCTTCGAAGTACTTCCCTGCTCCGGAATTCGTACTCTTTTTCCTACTGGGACCTCTCTGTCTTCTTCGGGAGATTCCATCTCACGCACAATTGCTTCTAGATCGAACCCTTTTTTCAGTTCTCCTCTGGCAAACTTTTTGCTGAGGAATNTATGTAGCTCACAGTAAGCATCCAGGTCGCGTCCTAGCATTCGAGGACCTTCCCCGCTCTCCTGCTTTCGTCCTCCTTACTCGACATTGTATGAGTGAGATCCCTTAGAACTCCCTCGGTAGTCCTTGTTGTCTCTCTTTTCGAATATCTTCGGCAGGAGAGTTGAGTCAGAAGCTCCTCTTACTGTCTTAAACTTCTTGGCGAGGGCAATCTTTTCTTCTTCGGCAATCATCCAATTTGCGGAGCGATGGAGTGCGTCTTCGATCATCTCTGGCTTATGAATCATCAAGTTAAAGCAAAATAGGGGCTCATGCCATAGTCCATGTTTGGGTGCAGCCAGCGCTGTCGACTCGCTTACGCCAACTACCTTTACGTTACCACTTTTGAAGCGTTCAATGAAACCTCATAGCGATTCGTTTTGACCTTGACTTAGAGTCAAGAGGTCAGCATCCGAGAATCCTTTGTCCATGAAAATGGAGTAAGGCGTCAGGAACGCCGTTGACAACTGCGTAAAGCTGTCGATCGAACCTCCACTCGAGAGCTGAACAGGTCAAGTTTTCAACGAAGAGTCTGTACTATCCTGCATCTTTCTCTTCTTCGCTGAAGTGTGCTCGGATCACGGCTATCCTGAAGGCTGTCATATGTGCATTTGGCTCTGAGTTCCCCTCATAGAGAGGGAGCCTTAACTTACCGGTGTCTCTTATCCGTGGCTCGGCAATGCGCGAGGTGAAATGAGTCCTCTCTGTTTCTACGATCACACGATCAATCTCAGGAGCCGCCCTGGCAACCCTACTACGAGAAGCTCGACATTTTCTTTATCGATAGATCTCCTGAGTGCGTCGTGATCGTGGTCGCTATGGTCATGCAAACTCCTTCTAACGTGGTTTTCATCTCTCTGCACGGAGCTCGGAGTGTGCAGCTCTCCAGCGTCTCTCAGAGTTCTCTGGTGATCCCCGAATCGATGGTTCTTAGGCGCTTGACGGCTGCCTCCACCTCGCAGGTTTCCCTGGTTCTCAGCTCTCCGATCAGAGTCTAGAGGGTTCTCAACTCTCCATTAGGAATTTGGGATGCCTTAAGCTTTCCGCTCGGAATTTAGAGGGTCTTCGGCTCTTCGCTCAGAAATCAAAGTTTCGTCGGTTCTTCGATCGATAGCCAAAGTGCTCTCGGCACTCTGCTCAGAATTCATAGTGTCATCAACTCTTCGATTTTCACCTAGAGTGATTTCGGCTCTCTGCTTAGTAACCAGAAGATTCTCAGCTCTCCGGTTCGCACCTAGAGTGCTCTTGGTTCTCTGTTGAGAAAACAGGATGTCCTCAGCTCTTCGATCGGCACCTAGAGTGCTCTCGGTTCTCTGCTGAGAAAGAAAAATGTCCTCAGCTCTCCGGTTTGCATCCAGGATGCTCTCGATTCTCTGCTGAGAAAACATAATGAGCTCAGTTCTCCGATTCGCACCTGGAGTGCTCTCGGTTCTCTGCTGAGAAAACAGAATATCCTCAGCTCTCCGATTAGCACCTAGAGTGCTCTTGGTTCTCTGCTGAGAAAACATAATGTCCTAAGCTCTCCGGTTCGCACCCAGAGTGCTCTCGGCTCTCTACTGAGCATCCAGAATTTCCGCAGCTCTTCGATTAGCACTCGAATTGCTCTAAGCTCTTTGCTGAGCAACCAAAATGTCCTCAGCTCTCAAATTCGCACCCAGAGTGTTCTCGGCTCTTTGTTGAGCAACCAGAATGTCCTCAGCTCTCTGATTCGCACCTAGAGTGTTCTCGCTTCTCTGCTGAGCAACCAGAATGTCCTTAACTCTCTAATTCGTACCCGGAGTGCTCTCGGCTCTCTGCTGAGAAAACAGAATGTCCTCAGCTCTCTGATTCGCACCCAGAGTGCCTCGGCTCTCCGCTGAGCAACCAGAATGTTCTCAGCTCTCCGATTTGCACCGAATGTGATCTCGATTCGGATGCCACCACCTCCTATGGTCTCTGGGATCAAGACCATTGTCTCTATTCTTCCCGTCGAGTTCGTCAGGGCTACCACGCGCACCTCTAGATCTGACTGGACATTCTCAGGTTTGCGAGACGAGTCGTCACATGCTCCTCGTGACTGTTGAAACGAGCGATGAGTGCGTCGCTTGATTCCTTTTGCCTTTCGCCGGATGCCACCAACATCGCGAGCATCGTCTTCAACTCGGCTAGGGAATCCTAGTTCACGACTTGAGCATCGGTTGGTGTTTCCATTGCTTAAACTGGGCAGAATGGACGCTCCTCGGAATGTTCGCCGAGATGTTTTTCCTCTCTCCCCACAGATGGTGCCAAAATGTGAGAGCAGAATCTCTCACACCAAAAATATGAAAAAGTGTAATGTATTTGCGAAATCTGATTTTTATTGATAAGTTTTCTTTGTTACAAAGTTCTCTCCAGAGAGTTTTTTACAAGTGACTTTAGAGTGAATTTTTGGAACCCCCATCTACGAGCTCCCCTCTACATATTTATACACTCCACCACATTAATGGGCTCTCATTAATAGCATTTATTGCTGATATTCTCTTTTGAATTCCCTTCGTAATGGCATATTCTGTCATTACTTCGGCGTGATTTGCGGCGGTCAACCCGGAGAGCGTTGACTTTCTTCTGCTCGCGTTTGATGGGCTCGACTCTCCACTCGGCTCGGCTCTCCTGATGGGCTCAACTCTTCTGAACGAACTCAGCTCTCTGGGATGAACTCATCTTTCCTGAACGAACTCAGCTCTCCGGGATGAGCTCAGTTCTCCGAGATGAGCTCAGCTCTTCGAGATGAGCTCGGCTCTCCTGGAATGAGTTCAGCTCTCCAGAATGAGTTCAACTCTCTGGAATGAGATTAGCTCTCCGAAATGTGCTCATCTCTCGGGAATAGCTCAGGTCACCTAGTTAATGAGCTCAACTCTCCAGAATAAGCTCAGTTCTCCGAAATGAGCTCGACTCTCTGAAATGAGCCCAATAACTAGGTGAGCCGGTTGAAACTCTGAAGATCCAACCGAGTGAGTTTATACTCCCACAATAGACACTTTATCTATTACAAAATTATTCTAGAATCCAAACTACTTGTCGTTTATAAAAAGAGCTATAGTCGGTGTGTCATAGTGCCAGACCTTCGGTTTATGTCTGTATACCATGCATGTGCATGCATTTTCTTACCTCTCGGATTATATCATCAAGTACATATTTTTTTGTCATCATATATACTATGAGATGAAGAAAAAAACATACAACCCATTACAAGGTAGATTTAATCCCACTAAGAGGAAGTAAAGAACCCACACATGGTAAGTGACCTCACGCAGGAGGTAATAAAATTCTCCGAAATGGAGATGAAAGTCTCCGGAAAAGAGATGAAGAACTCCCAAAATGGGAGAACATAACTTAGAAAATTCTAAGCTATTAAACTTAATTTTACCTTCCAAATCCCTGACTAACAGTTTGTAACTGAAACAAGCAATTTTAGTAAGGAAGAAATCTCTAAGAAGGTGTAGTTCTAAGCTTAAAACTAATACAATGATGACAACAAAATGGCCTAATCAAAGATAAACTATACAAACAAAAGATTGGGTATGTTTCAAAAAAGAATTGGGCCTCCACAAAAGCTGAAAAAGTCCAATTGCAAAACCCATGAGAGAAGAGTGTGCCCTAGGAGTACAGGCCTTCTGCCGCCAACATTCTCCGTCTGCGCCACCAAATCCAATCTGGTATACCGGATCAACCACCGATTTTCACCTCCGACGACAAGGAGAGAACCGCATAGCCCAAAGAACATCTCCTGACAATGGGATGGCCACCAAAACAACACCAACAACCATCCCAAACTAAGCCACCGTCGTTTCCATCCCTTCAACCATGATCGGATAAACCCGAAACCACCATGCATCCAACGATCTCTGAACCTTAGACAACCCAACGGTTGATTAAGTCGCCACCAACTAAACCTGCACAATAGAGAACCCGCGAATGACCAAGGATATTCTAATGGCAACAGATTGGTTGTAAAGAGGAGGCATGCATGCAGAACGGGAATCCACCATGAATCCAGTGATAGAAACCAACGAAGCATGATGAGAGGAGGTCGAAGGGGATGGATCCGTAACAAAGAAAAGAAAAAGAAAAAGTAAAGAGAAAAGGGGCTGCTGGGTGCCGGCGGTGAGGCCGGACGCCAGCGGCGGCGATTGTAGTAGGTTAAAAACAAAAGCTTTTGAGAGAGAGAGGACTAGAGAGAGACACGAGAGGAATTAATTGGAAATGTATTTCTTGTTACCCTACCACAAATACAATGAAGTACAACGAAATATGTGGATGTTATGTTTTCGTATTTTAGGTAGCGTCAAATTTTATTAAATTTACGTATTTAAATTTTTGCAAATTTCATAAAATTTATTAGATTTTATAATTTTGATAACTTTTTAGTATTTTCCAGTTTTCATAAAAAGAATTATACTTTTTATGATCATTAGAAAATTTATAAATGCTTATAATATTTTACAATTTTTCAAATTTAAAATATTTGGAGAACTTTGAATGTATTAAATTATTTAAGCTACTTTTAGTTTTATATTAGATTATGTTATTAAAGAATTTTGCATTTTTTAATTATTTTTGTGAATATATTAATTATATACATAGTAAAATAGTTTTAAATATCATTGGGGATTATTTTCATATATAACACTTTCTTTCCTTTTTCTTTCCACTTCTACCACTTTATATCAAATTTTCATAATCTACCACTTTGTTGAGGTAGTTGGTATGTAGGTTTTCTCCTTTTTACCTTTTTCCTATATATGTATTTTTTGGTGTGAGACTGGGAGTGAACTCCCATTTATTTAATAGAACAAAAGAAAATTACAACCGAATTTTTCTTGGACATACTCGCCCATGAGTATCATCAGACAACAAATGATCAACAATAGAAGGAGTATCACTAAGAAAATGAAAACCCAAAGGTAAAGAAAAAGCATAGTTCGCTAAACCATCCACCAGAAGGTTAGCTTCTTTATACCCGTGTGAGATATGGACTGTCCAGTCCTTCAATAAAAATCCGTAGCACAAACGTACTAGAAAAGAGAATGAATGTGAATCTCCTATGCTATCTTTGAGAAAACTCACAACCATTTTTGAATCAACTTCCAACTCTAATCTTCGCATCCCATACTCCCAAGCAACATATAAGCCATAGTATACTCCTCATAACTCAGTTAAAGGTGTCGTACAATAGCCTATATGTAATGCAAAACCCGCACACCAATTCCCTGCATGATCCTAACCACACCACCGGCTGATGCTTATCCTGGATTCCCATGAGATGCACCATCAGTGTTCAATTTAAACCAGCCCGTTGGTGGTAATTTCCAGCCAAGTAATCGAGTCTCAACAGCTCCCAAATTATGATTAGCACGAATTTGTATATAAACTTTCCACACTTCTTGGGCTACATCAATCACGAAGCGAGTTCGGTCCCTACATCGTGCAATCTCACTAAAAACATTACCACATCTCCATTTCCAGCTCCACCATGCAATCATAGCAAAAATTGTCGACCAAGCAACGCCCTGGACAAGCGAATGTATCCCGAGATTTATAAAATTCCAGTTCATGAAAGGTTCCTCGAAAAAGTTTCGACGTCTCTCATGTGGAACCCACCCTCTCCCAAATACCTCTGATCGATGAACAATCCCTCATGATATGTAGAATCGATTCATCACCGGCTTGACAAACACTACATATCGATGTATCACAGAGTCTTCGTCTCCTACGTTCCATGTTAGTCATAAGCCCTTTGTTAACACTCAACCACAGAAACTTTTTAGCTCTCTCAATAGCCACCATAGACAATATCCGTTCATACAAGTTTCGCATATCTTGTCTTGGGAATGATTTCTTATCAAGAAAGCATAAGCAGATTTTACATTAAATTCACGATTGGAAGAGCCACTCCATGATAAACTTGAGCTCCTGTAACTTTATCCACTACCCTTGCCCTTAATTGTAACAGAACCTAATCATCAAGAAGGGAGTAATCGCATCCAATTTCCAACCATAACCTTTAACCCAAACCTCATCTACAGTAAGCTCACCTATATTTAATGTATGTAATGATGTGTTGTGATGAGAAAAAGTTGTATGTAAGATTAAATGAGCATCTAATGAGATTAAATGAATATGCACTATAAGAAAAATGTTGTTTTGTGTCATTTATTTTTAATATTTGTATTAGTTATAAATGATGTAAATAAATTTTACATCAATTAAATAAATGACTTGATAAGTGGTGATGCAAATATTTTACTTCAAATAAAAAAGTGACATCAATTTGCATCAATTATGTAATTGATGCTATTGTGTGTCATTTAAAAAAAATAATTTTATATTTTGCATCGGTTTTATAAATTGATGTTGTTTTGTTTCATTTATGATATTAAAAACCAATTAGACTGAATATTTTTTTTACGTTTTCGATCTTGATTAAATCAGGCCCTTAAACGATTTAAACAAATAAATAC
>OVAV01000816.1:0-15752 GCA_900406375.1 Iberis amara | reverse complement strand
GAAGTTGAGGAAGATTCAAGTTAGAGTTCGTAAATTGAAATTTTGATAATCGATTCTAATTGAGACGTCGTTTGCTCAAAAATATTAATTTAACGTAGTTAATTAACTATGTTTAAAGTTGACTAAACATATGTCTAAAACGGTCTAGTCAAGGAAAATTAAGTATTTAAATAGATTCAAAAAAAAAATTAGGGATTAAAACGGCTCATATAAAAGTACATACCTTTTGGCCTAAAATGGGGATTTATTTGACATTTTTTTCTAAATAAAAACTAAACTAAATTAAATAATTATAAAAATTAAACATTAATTAATAAAATAAAAAATATCAAAAGATTAAAATACAATAAATTAAAGTTAAATTCGGTACCCTACAATGCTGCGGGAGGAGCTCATACTCCTTTTCTGCTAAGCGTGTAGGTTTCTCAACGCTTACTTCTCTCAATTTCACCGTTGTCTCTCTCCAATAGTTCTCCTTTTTTTCATGGAATCGAAAGAAGGCTCCACGAGTATGTAGATCAAGTGTAAAACTTACAATTAATAATCTAGAATAAAAAATATGAAAAAATTGTCAAACTAACTATTATAAGAGCAAATGGATACATCAGGCTAGTTGTGATCGTGCTAGTGGACAAAAATTTGCAACTAGAGTTATCTTCCTTAGTTTGATGAATCTTTTCATTCATGTGACTGAATTTGACAAAAAAATTTATTGTAAAACTACTTTTCTTCATTCTAAAAGTTCTCTTTAATCCAAAATATTCTTTTACACCTTCTCTTACAGTTGATTGTGCAGCCTTATCACAGAAAAAAACAATGAAAACTTTATTATCAACTTAATTAGTGAATTATTTAAATATACTTGAGTAACTAGCCTCCTAACTAACTGGACAAGGGATCTAATAAGAGTGCATTTAGCAACATATATTGCGTTAAGGAGTTCGTAGATATATTCTCACTCAAATCGCCGGAGTTAATTGTATACAAATTGTATTACCTCTTTAAACGCAGGCATTGCACTCTTACATCAATTAACACTTCTCTATCGTCTATGCATCTTAAAAAAAAGATGAGATATATTGCTCATTTACAAGGTAGTGAAAAGTGAACCAATGCAATAATGGGACACCAAATTTACATACAAAACATATAGCATCGGCGTGTTCAAGATTTTGTGGTCGGTTTTCGATGTTGAGGATTCTCTATAGAATAAACAAGAAGGGCACCATCTCTTGTCCCTGCTAAGAAACACTCTTCCTGAGTTACAATCAATGAGGTGATTATTTTCCCAGCTCCACTATACCTTCTAACTACTTCAAGGGTATTCATAGACCGCACAACTATCTGTCCTTGGTCACCTGCACTCACCAAGAACTCTCCACATTTGCTAAGTTCAAGACAGTTTATGCGTCCATTTGACTCGGAGCTCGCTAGATGTTTTCCATTTATAGAGTAGAGGTGCAGACTGAGATCATCATCACCATACAGAACAATCCGTCCATGGTGCGATGCAGCAAGCTTCGACACTGCACTGCCTGAAGGATGTTTTAAAGATCTTATGTATCTTCCTTCCCGCAATGTGTGGAATACACACGTTCCATCTTTTGACCCACTGATTACTATATCAAGATCAGTGCTTACATATAAACAAGTTATTATATCATCATGACCACAAAGAATATGAGACGGAGCATCCGCAAGGACGATATCTTTCCGAAGTCCTTCTGTGTTCATATTTCTAACTCTCTTTTCAGGTGTTTTCATGCGGAGTATGTCCCATAACATCACTGTCGTATCGTAGCTACCAGTTGCAAGAATGCTTGAATCCGCAGTAACTGCAGCATCAATTATATATTCAGTAAGAAATCAATAGTTTCCATGAATAGCAAGCAGACCACGAAATGCTTAGACCAGGTTAAACAAAACTCTATATGAGTGAGTTCAATTCATGTTATTAGGGGTGGGCATCTTAACCGAGCCGAATTAACCGAATTTAGTTCAGTTAATTTGGTTTAATTCGGTGAACTTTTTAATTTAGTTCGGTTTTCGGTTCTGTTCGAGTCAGACAACAATTTTATTTTATACTTTATTAACCGATCCGAATTTCATAAAATTAACCGAATAAACTGAAAATTAACTAAAATTTAACCGAAAACTCTGAACTTTAAAAACAAGAAAACCGAACCGAACAAACCGAATGTCGAACCGAACCGAACCGAACCGAAATTATATTCAGTTCAATTCGGTGAAGAAAAAAAAAAAAAAACGAATGCCCACCCCTACATGTTATCAACGAAGATCTGTCCTAGATATCTAATAATTGCTAGATTCTTTCTAAACACCAGACAAAGGAAAAGGTATACCTGCAACACAGCTTACAACATCTTTATGATGTCGGATGCTTTGGACTACTCGTCCATCGGTCAACGATATGACATGAAATCTGTTCTCCCAGTTCCCACATGAAACCAGAAAGTTTTCTAGTGGCGTTTGCATTGTGGCAAAGCTTTGTGATCCAAATTCAACATTGTCTGCTAGTGGACTTCCAATGTTACGTGGAGAGAGAACATCAGAACCAACTCCAAAGAATGGATCCTGCAACAGAGAGGCCACAACAACTGAAGTCCTGTAGCGAAATATTAAATTGAAAGAATCGGAAAAGATGACACCGCACATGAATCGTACCTGAGAGCTAGAAAATGTAAAATTTCCACCAGAATGGAGTTGAGTTGTCAACCAGATCTTGACTGACAAGGTGAGTCCTTGGTTAACAATAACTATATTTGAATCCACTACACCAACATAGAGAACTGCTGATGGAGGATTAGTTGTAGCAGGAAGAATAGAAGTCAGATTAATAGAAGCAGGTGCGAAGTACAACGGATGTGCAATTGGAATAGGTGGCCCTCTTCTCGGATGTTTCTTTCGGAATATTTGGATTGGAGTTTGACCAAAATTAGCAATTTGGTCTTCAATTGCTGATATTTGCAGTTCATCTTCCATATTCTCGAGGTCAACAGCATTTTCATATGTAAGGTAATAAAAGATATTTGCTGCCTGCAGTTCAAGTTTTTTTTATATCAATTACGGAATCAAACAAGAAAAGAGACACGCTTATGAATACTAAGTACCACCAGTAGCTGGTAAGAAAGAGAGGTAGTTTGCGAATATTGATCAGGAGTACCTCCACAGCTGGTTTGCCACGCTGTTTGTGTCCAAATATCAAATCAATCCAATCATGGAGATGTGAGCTAACATACTCGCTCTCTAGGGCTTCTCTGTTACGAGCAATAAACATCTCTGGAGAACCCTGCATATATAATTAGTAACTAAGTTCTCATGAAAAAATAACAACATAAGAATGGAGGTACATTCAGGTTGTTTGGAATCCAACCCCGTCACCACAATTCCTTCATTATCATACACATTCACTACCAAAAGAAAATATGAAGATTAATTTGTTACTGCTGCTTCTCGCTAATTTCCCATATAATCAGAGATCCCATAGGTGGTCTATTTCATATAGGACCAAACACACCTCATGAACATGTTTTCATATCACAAGATTGGGTTGCTAAACACTAAATCAATAAAATATTATTAGGAATCACATATGTAAACTATGTAGAAACATATCCAGCTGTCCTACCAAGCTCTAGATACTAATTTGGCGCTCAACTAGAAATTACCCTCTAAATCATGTATGAAGAGCATACCTTAGCCCATGGAGGCAGACAAATATCTCCAAGAGGTTCACCGTCTTGTTTCACTCCAAGGTGGTAAGAGTTAGAATTCACCAGAAACTCAGGCAAGTAGAAGAACTCAGGAATCAATTCTTTTACATCGCTTGTATTGGACAGGCAATTCCGAAATGTTCCCTCAATACTTTGAAAAAGACGATCTGCGTGATCAAATTTACCACCCTGGCCACAGAAGGAACTATTTAGTGAATGTGTGTATTCACCATTTTTTCATTATATATTTTCAAAGAGCTTAAATGCCTATGACTTCAAAAAACTGCTATCAGTTAAAATTAGAAACAAATACCTGCAGACTACGATGAAGGGATGTAAACGGCTCTAACCTCAATAGATAATACAACACACTTCCCATACTTGAATAATGGGACCCGTAATAGAAACTGCATTAAGTTGGTAAAAAATGATTACTAAGGTCAAGGGGAAAGTATATCTTCAGTAAAAGTAAATATGCCTGCAGTGTACCTAGGTATATCAGGATCAGAAAAGCTGTGGTATCTGTCCTCAAAAATCTGTCACAAAAATAAATCATATTATTTTAAATTCATGCCACTAATCTCAAAAGCTATATAATTGCCGTTGGTTTATACTAACCTCAAATCTTCTTGAATCTAAAGCTCCAACCGGTTTAGAAAGATCACGAAAGGTAGATGCTTTGCTAAAATCAAGAGTCTCTGATGAGTAGTCAGCCACCACCCAAGGAAAAACAGGATACTGAGTCAAATCACTATAAGATCTGCCTGCGAGGGTGTTGAGAATCATCAAGTATTCAAAGTTTGTAATCTCTCTCCTTCTCCATCTGTCTCTGGCTGTTTCTGCCATCTCTAAAGCTACACGTCTATCAACAAATGATATCATTGCAGCCCTATCCCTAGTAACATTCTTCGGAAACAGGAATTCATTCCTAGTAGAAACTATTAGCATCCCAACCTCCTTTGCGTTCTTTTGTGATGCAAAATTTAGAAAGACAGGAGGCACAGATTCCTGAAAAAAAATCTCCAGAGCTGTGTATTGAAGCAAATAACGTGTCCAGTGAACACTTCTCACCTATTAACAGCAAAACCATGACACATTATCGAATATACTGAAACTATTCACAACATACCAAACTAGCATGATGTTTATTACCTTCCCTATTTTCCATCTTCTGTGGCGCTTAAACTTCATCAAGGGTTTCTGATTGTTGCTTTCTGATCCCAAATTTAGGACTGTCTCACTCTCATGAGGTGTAGACAATTTAACAAGGTTCTTTTTATTGTCAGGCTTTGTTACATCACTACCCTTTGAAGTGCTAAAGTTTCTGAAGACAGCTGATCCACCAGTTCCTTCAACCAAAAACTCCCCCGAGAAATGCAAAACATTTTTCATTACTGCCAACCAACCAGCTAGTTTCCTCTTCGGAGTTATAAGAACACAGGGAACTGATATCAAAACCTGAGAAATAAAATGAAAAGCATATTATATGTAAGCACTATATTATCTACTCTTTCAAAATTTGTGAGGTATGTACCTCGCTGGTATCAACTTCTAGAGAAGAAGCATCTACTTTATTTTGTCCGACATCCTTGAGATCACTGCTGCCTCTCACAAGCTCAGAGAACTGGATCTCTGCAGATGTATCATAGATACTTTGCTCACTTTGACTACTGTCAATCTCACAGGATTCTGAGCCACCCTCATCAGTTATCCTGCGAATGCCTTTTAGTATAAATTTCTTCATCTGTTCAGGTATATGTATCACACCAGACTTGCTTTCGCTGATAACTTTTGAAGTATCATTTTCAGGGGCAGTAGAATTAGAAGGTGGATAACACAGCCTTTCGTCAAAATGATAATTCCGCCTCAACTTTGGTCTACGCCTCCAAGAATCTTCAGTCCTGTCGAGTTTCCAGTGGTTTAAAATGTTATTAGGAAAAGGAGTAGCAGACCAAGGACCTCTCTCATCCATTAAAGATCGCAGCATGTGAATCCATTTCTCAGTAACATTTTGCTGTTGCTCTTCATGGCTTAACTGCACAGCAGCTCGTCTATTTTCATCCCATGTAAGAACAGTTTTTAAAATCCTTTGCAGCTCATCATCAAAAGCTTTCTTGCTGTTACATTCTAAAGATGATGTTTCAATATTCCTTTCACCAAGGGATTTAACTTGATGATTACGATCAGATATTAATGTTTCCATATATGTTGTTTCATCAGTGACCGCAGCAAGTACACGATCTTTGTGGATAAGATTCTGAATAGAGCCCATTTCTTTGAAGATTCCACCAGAATCAGAGCTGTCATCCTTACTCGTTCCGCTGCTGGCCAGGATGTACTTTCCGCAACTTACAGTTTCACGTATTAGGTGTGATATCACATGAAAGCGGGCGCCATCATCTAACATTCCATACTGAGATCTTACATATAGCAAACACCCAATAAAGAGATGCAATCTGCTCTTGCTTTGTTCATCATCAGTAGCCAAAAAGGAAGGCAAGAGTGAGGTCACCTGCTGTACGCATCTTGTGGCCTTTTCCAGCGAAGACATGCACACATAAAGGGTAACAAGCCTAAACACGATTCGGGGGCATTTTTCCCCCCTTAAGAGCATGGCTTTATCAACATTTTTGTTAATCTTTCCACTTAATGCACTGCCAATTCCTCCTGAGACAACAACTGCAGCCATTTCAGCAGCTGGAACATTCAAAGACTCCACTAATCCCCTTGCTCTCTGGCCAATAGAGGGACCAGTAGCTGAAGATTTGGGAGACATCTTCACCAGACCCCTTCCATTAATATCAATTATTATTTTCCATAAATTGTCATATAAATTCCACCATCGTTTATTGGTCATAAGTTCAGTTAACATGGTGCAAGACTGCTGGCTTTCTGTGTTTCTGGAAAATAAATGATGAAAATAATATCATCAGTATAACTAGCAAGCAAGAAAATCAAGCAGCATACATAATTCATCGGTAACAGAAAAGCTATCTTTAAAACTATACTACATACTACTATATTGAATTATCAGTTACAGCAGCTTCCCATAAGATGAAAACATATTAAAAACTAAAAAATACGGAGAGCAGCGAAGAAAGAACAAAGTCATAGGCTTCCGTTTACATAGTAATTCCCTTGCCTCATGTTTCTCTACAGTAGTCATATAAATTCCACCATCTATTATTGGTCATAAGTTCAGTTACTGTGGTGCAAGACTGCTGGCTTTCGTTTACGTAGTAATTCCCTAGCACATTCAATAGGTACTTAACTTTACACTGGAGATGATTGCATAATTCGTTACATTTTGTTACAGTTTATCAACTATATGTATTTAGTTTATAAGAACATTGAATTAAACTGTAAATTGCACCAAACCAAAGATGCCAGTAAAATGAAATCCAGAAAGCACATACCTAGAGGTTTCTTTCATCAACAGTCGTTGGAAACTCTCATCTAAACCCGAACTGTGGTCCTTACGATTTTCAAATTGTAATAAATCCTCTGAAAAATCAGAACTATCTGCCGGAAACTGCAAGGAATACATTTGACATTAAAGTTCCTATCCTTAAATTTAAGCACATATACGCTTATATTCACAAAAGGAACATGAATCGAAACACCTATTAGCTTGATTTGACCTTAAATACATTGAAGTTATTGAGTCAAAAGAGAGTCAAGTGAGCTTAAGTAATCCAAGATGTTTACTGAATAATTAACCGAAATACCTTCACAACAATAACTGACTGTTATAGGGAGTACAGGTTATGAATGATTGGAAGAGAGGTTACTCTAGATAATTTAGTAAGCACCAAAAGACCTTGACATCAACATGGTTTGACAATCCTAGAACATGTTAAAGTACAGCAACCAAAACTCCAAAAATCCCGAACAACAAAAGGATGAGAAGGGTGTCTCACAAGATTTTGCAGTGTGTCAACATGGATTTAGTTCAATAATCAACTATGTGATAAGAATGAACAACCAAAAATAGGTAGGCCATACCAGGAGTCTACTGCCAAATTCACGGACAAGCATCTCATCTACAAGCCGCAAGAGATACAGCACATTGTCGCGACATGGATGTGAAAGGAAGATATTATCTTCAGGTGAGAGTTCTACCAAACGCTGAATCAAGTCCTCATAGAGATCACGGAGAAAAGACCGGAATGGGGAATCATCCTGTGATGAAATATAATAAGCACAGGACAACGAAATTTTTTTTTGTAATGTATAAGAAAGAAGATCAGTTTGATTAACTCACATGCTCACTCTGCAATAGTATGAAATTCACAGTTTCCTCTAGCTGTTGCCAACCGCCCTTCACATATAAAATATAGTGGCAAAGAACAACACAAAAGAGACCTCTGACAAAACGTTGCTCATTTAATGCCACGTCATCATGATTAAGCAACTCAGATCTGTAGTTTATTATCACATCAAGTTTCACTGATGTTGATAACCATGCATTCCACCCAGACCCCTGCACATAAGTTTTGTATTTTAATTGTCGTTTTAACACTTGCATAACTGAAATTTTCAGTCATAGGTGTTGATACCATCAGAGCTTCAACATTCATAGGATTTGAAACAAGAAGATCCACTATGTCGCTGATAATTTTCATTCGTGCTAATCCATCTTCGCAGCCGGACAGGAATTTGAAAATTAAAACAAAAATTTGTGGAAGAAAAAAGTGAGAGTAGCTTGATTTACATCTCTGTTTATCAGCCTGGTTGGATTTCTGCAAAACCTACAAAGAAAAACTCCAAATAATCTTCTAACAATAGTTTCTGAAGAATTGAGCAGTACAAAACAAATGATTGATAACAATTAGCTCTCCTGAGCTGATACCTGTTTGGGGCTGGCACCACCAAGAAGAACATCAAACAAGGTTGCACGCAAGTTATCTGTCTGAGGATACTGGAACAATCTGTCAGACATTGCAAAAAAAATAGGTTGTGTTCTAACACCAATTTTCTTATGCTCTTGCGACAGCGACTTAGTTCTTCCAACAGCAAGATTGAAAAACTTAGATCCTTTTTTCTCTGAAGGTACATCATAAAGAAGCCTTCCAAGGAACTGCAAGCTGAGTAACCTTATAGGCTCGTAATCCCTGTCAAATCCAAATGTGCAGATATGTGAGCGAGGTTGTGTATGCCTAATAAAATAAAGAGAAAAGTTCTTCCAGATCTAATCTAATGCCAAAAAAATATTAAATCTATTTGCCACAGACCATGGAACAAACATTGCTTGAGGTAGGACAGTCCACTGGTTTTTCTACTCAACTGTAAACACCATACTACAGGTTTCCATGAAAACAGATACAAATGCAATGAAAGCACACAGAAAAAAACTTGATGTTTATCCAGGATTCCAATAGGAACACTTGGATTCAGTGACTATGTACCTCAATATATTTATCATATGAATAAACAGGGAGGATTTTTGTTATGTTCAGGGATTCAGTGACTAGTCTACACTTGGATTCAGAAGCCACCATATTTTCAACAATACTTTGATAGTAAGCAAATACTTAATTTGGAATAAAACAAAAGTAAACACAAACAGATAGTGTTTGAGACTTTGCCCTAGCAAATAAGTCAGGTTCTTGTTGGCTTTACAATCTTTTCAACATACATAACAGAGGAGCATTCATTCAGATAATAAACTGTATATTTCAACTCAGACACTCCATTGATGCGCAATAAACTCCCTTCTCATATTCTCATATATCAGTAACAAGAAAACAATGATGGCACAGCAAAGTCACCCAGATTTTAAAAATTCATGTACTCTTGGAATCACTACATGTACTAACCCAACAACAGCAGGTGCAAAAGCTGGTAAGAAAATAGAAACTTACCTCTGAAGAAGATTGACAAAAACGTGACATCCACCAATAAGATTGACTTGTTCAAGAAAAGAAGCAAGGACTGATGTTTGAGAAATAGCACGGATTATCATATGCAGAACATCTTCAATGCATGCTACATCCTGGCATGTCTCAAAAAATGCTGTCAAAGCCTTCACGTCCCCTGGAGTAATACTCTGCCTGGAAATAGAGGAAAAAATTGAATAATAGTAGAAAAAAGGACTTTATTAAAAATTTCAAAAATGATTCTATGATATTTTCTATTAAAAGAAAAGAGGTATAAAATATAAAAGCCTCAAAAACTTTATATTTATACAGTGGATCACATGCCTCAGACTCATTTCACCTAGGCTCAGCAAAAGGAGACGTATTTTATGAATTTCGTCTCCATTTGGTCTTTGTGCAATAGCTCTTGCGGGATGCATAAGAGGCTTGCTTCCTTTAGCAGAACGGTAGTTTTCAGATTCCCAGTAAAAGTTCCAAACTATGTCAATAACTCTTGGGAGTCTACAAAGGCTTCCGAGAAGTCGTGGATCATTATCTAGCTGTTGGATGAGAAACATGTATAGTTCACGTTGCACATTATAGGCTGCATGGAGCCAAATGTGAGGATTAAGGAAAATGCTAGATATAGCATCCTCCACAAGCTGCTCGGCAAACCCTGGATAGAGAAAAAACAGTCTCAAAGAACTTCAAAATTAACCAGCTTAATCTACAAACAACTTTAACAAGGAATTAGCAAATGAAGACAGACAAGAACTTGACTAAATGTACTATATGCGGATAACAGTACACAAAGAATTCCTAATAAATTAAATCCAAAACGGACCACAATTAAAAAATTGTTTCCATTTTAAATATAATAAATCACAATATATGGTAGCAGAAGTGATGCAAAATAGCTATCGAAAATCAAAATGAGGAGTCCACAACACATACCAGAGCTGGAAATAATATTGAATAGGTGCTTCAAGGATGAAAGGGTCTCTAGATTGAGTTGCTTCGGTTGAATAGACTGTAACAAAAATCCTAGTATGGGGAATCCAGAGAGGAGGTGCATCTGTTGCTGATTTGCTGGATTTTCATCCAAGACAGAAGCAATAAGTTCAATAACTTCTGATGTCATACGCTCTTTGGTACCAGGAATAGCTGAAGTTTCTTCTTTAAGTGCTTCACTTTCACATCTGTCAGATTGTGTAATCAAAGGAAAGAAAACAGATATCCCTCCAACACAGTAAATTATTTGCTGGAGCAAGCGCCGCGAACATAGCTGAGTACCAACCATAATATCAGCCTCAAATGTGAGCCTATCTTGTAGATGATCCGACACCCGAGACACATTAAACAATCTCCTACCATCGCTGGCCTAAACATAGATAAAAAAAAAAGTTTTAGGTAAATCGGGAAAAGAAAGTTCTTAGTGGAGATGGCATAAATGGACATAAACAAAGTGCTTTAAAGAGTGTAAGACCTGTGCATTAAGTCCAAAGGAAACTTTAGATGCAAGGCCATCTTTTCCATCAAGAATGCCACTAGGAAATGGATTTTCATAAAAGGGACCAGACATCTCATGCTCCATGAATGCATACATATAGCTTGGTCCTAGTGAATAAATGGCCTGAACTTGCTCGGAAGACAAGGAATCATTAAAAAAGTAAATGGGACCGATCTGGCCAAAAAATGGGAGCATATCTCGGATGGATTCTAGGCCATCATTATCTTGGATATGTGGAAACGTGATTCTTGTACCAATGAAGCAACTTGTAAGTACATCAGTAACTTTCGGATAACTGAAACATAAGATAATGACATCAAGTACTGTGCAAACAGAAAAAAATAAAAATAAAGCAACATTACTCAGTATGAGTTGTCAACAACCCTAAGAATATTACCACGAGTCCTGAATCAAATTAGTACAAAACAATATATGTGGAGTAACCTGCATCTTTCAGATGACACAAGATCCCCATCAACATAACACCTTAGGAGGCTTCCACCCCAGAATGCTCTTCCAATACTATGAGAAACACATATAAAATGCCATTTTCTACAGACCAAATTGGCATGCACATTAACACATTGCCGTTTCAGATTCAGTGACTGAAAAAAAAAAAAAGTATTAGAGGTGGTTCAGAAATTTTAAGAAAGAACAAAATATCATGTGATTTATTTATCTTACTACATAAGATACTCCATCCTTTCCAATAGCAGCTAAGCAGCCCTTTCCATTTTTTGACATAAAACTGAAGATACCCATTTTCCCACCTCCACGAAAACTTTCTACCCTAAGCCAACAGCAAAAGGAAAACCCCTTATTCACAGGCCACTGAACAGGTGTCCTGATTACAATGCCCTGCAAATAAAAAAATAATTTGCAAAATCAAGAAATAGTCAGCGTTTATCTACTCACCAAAAAAAGTGTAACACTTTAGCATCAATATCTCCAGCGTATGACCATTTCTTGGTTTCAATAATTCAAAAGCTTTCCACCTCAATAAACCCAGCAAGATTTCTAAACTTTACCAATCAACTTTACATTGTTCAAATACAGCTACGTCATTAGAAATAGAACGATGGAGAAAAATTTAATCCAAAAGAAACTTTATATGAATAGTAACTAAAATTTTATCTTAACAAGTTATGGTAGTACAATAACACAGAACTTGAAGCATATAAACATTATCAAGTGGGACAAAGACTTACAGAATCAATGCCGTTCATGTCAAAAAAGCCTGTTGGCCCTTTCTCATTTAGCATTGACAGCAAACTAGACAATAACAGTGAACGGTATCTCTGTTGATTACCCATTCTTTCACTCCGAAGAAGTGCAAAGATCTTACGAATATCCTTCCCAGAAATACTGTGGCCACCAATTGTCTGAGTTAACTGTGTTATTTTCAAGATAACACTCTCATCATCTTCCAGAGAAAACCAATCGAGAAGAAAGTTAAGCATTCCTGCCCGAACACATGAAGCACGATTTGATATGGAATCTCTAAGGAGTTGCTGAAACAAATTTAGCCCATAACACTGCAAATACTTGCTGCTCTGCCAAATCATACAGCTCCACAATGAGAATACATCCTAAAACCAAAATCTGGAAAAAGCAAATCCAAGTAACGAGAATTGCACCTACCTTCTGAAGTACATTTAAGTAAAGTGTGATAACATCATCATTCTGAGTAGGAAAAAATCAATGAAACACGAAAAGGGTTAGCCATAGTGAACTACGTATAATAAAAAGATAATCATTGACAGATAATTATGTAAACTACATCACCTTTATAAGAGCACTGCCTTTGTTATCAAATTTTCCATCCACAAGCATGTCAAGTAGTGCGTCTAGGAGTCTTTGGGTAGGTTGCCATTGGAAGAAATCCAACAATAAGCTTTGCAGTGTCTGATAACCCTTGCCAGCAAGAGCTTTAAATGCAAACTGAAAGGCACAAATAGAAGCAGCAGCGAAAACTAATTATGCTACTGCAAAAGACCTAAAGGTCCAACTTAACTCAGAAAATCTTCCAAAAATGATAGAAAAAGCATGTGCCTTTTGTTTACTATTTGGCTATTTGAGATCAAAGTTCACTCCCCGGATTTTTTTCAGTATCGCTTCAGTCTTAAATCAAGTTACGTAGTGTTCACAACACATCGTCGAGGATAAATCCTAATTTATGTGGATAACAAGAAGATGAGCGACTTTTGGATTTTGCTAGCATGGTAAGGAGAAACTTTTAAAGACAATATTATAATGTCGCTAAATATGCTAGAAAATCTACTACTTCCATGGTATTATGTTTTTTTTCATCCCGAGGTCATAGGCGAATGAGGCATTTTTCAGTGATTCTTACTGTAGTGAAGAGCAAAGAAAGGAAGAATCACCTTTGACGCATCATTATTTGCTAGCAGGGAAGTTAGAGTTTGAAGGACATTTAAGATCAACTTCTCTCCATTTGCTTCATCGAGGTTACCATTTAAGAGAGAGACAATGTGTAAGAAACACTCCCCCTCACAAAATAGCGCTTGGTAATACTGAAGGAAGAAACAATAGAAAAGACAGATTAGAGGAAGCAACAAATAAAGATAAGGAGCTACAGCAGGAGTAAATAATGCCAAACAGAAGTTACAAGCATTCGGTTAGAGTCATACCCTTGAATCAGTCTTAATCAAATCTCTCATCCCCGCCAATAGATCAACAGATAAGTCAACAAAATCATTTTCTCTTTCCTTCACTTGAGTGAAAGTTTCTAGATATTTAGAACATACTAGTAATTTTGCTCTTTTGTCTTCCTCACACAGAGGCTTGATCTGAAATTTAGGTAGAAATTGTTTCATGATCTTTAATAACTTTCACATGAACAATAGAATTGTAGTGTAGATTTATACACAGTAATTTGAAATAAATACCTTCATGAGATCAATAATGTGTTTCATCACATCGTTCCTTATGGCTTTTTCCCAAAAGAGCTCAAAAAGACAATCGACACAAACAGAGCTTCGCAAAACATATATCTTTGCATCATTTGTTGATGAGAAAAATTCTGTGAATATCCCCATACATGTTTCCATGCATTCAAACCAACCATCCTCTGTGCGACTTGAATTGCATTTCTTATGAGGAGAAACAACTATGACTCCACTTTCAGTACTCTCTACTAAAGGGCTAACACACCCGGCCTTCCTATTTTCTGAAGCTTGAATGCAAGCCAACTGGAGCACTCGGCAAGCTCCACTTAATGCCTTAAAAGAAACTTTATTTTCATGTGAAAGCTGTAACAAGCGTAACAGTCGCTGTGAAAGACCATTTGCGATCCTAGGTGTAGATGCAGACTGCTCAAGAGCATCTAGAAGAACAGATACACTGGGCTGCAAATCACAAAAAATAATTCATGAAAGCTCTCAAAGAGAAATAAAAGAACACAAGAAAAAAAAGAAAAAAGCGGTTGCTACTAGTCAAGATTCAATCTTCAGTTCTTCACCAATCTAGTCCATAGAGTTAAAAANATTCATGAAAGCTCTCAAAGAGAAATAAAAGAACACAAGAAAGAAAAGAAAAAAGCGGTTGCTACTAGTCAAGATTCAATCTTCAGTTCTTCACCAAGCGGTATACTAGCTTGCAGAGAGACATCACTTGTTATCAAGCAAGCAAGAATGATCACAGAAACCAACCACTAGCCAAGGAGAAACAAGCAACATGAACAGTATTCGGTATGATTTTTTAAAGAAACAACTTCAGCATCGGGACTTTGAACTAAAACCCACATTTCTAGTCCTCTTTCCTAAAAACGACGAGAACCAGAAACATCCCACAAAGCTGTAAAAAGCGAAATGCATACCGAATGAGACGCAGTTGCATCAGAACTTGCAGCCGGTACAGTGACAGGGTCAGATTCCATAAGGCGCAATCAGTTCTGTTTCAAGATCTCTAGCCGACGGTTCAATCCACAGAGAGATTCTCCAAACCTTGCGCATAACCGTGTTTCTCCGATTACTACGAAGGAAAACAGCGAAGCATAAACCCTTCCTCAAGTCTCTGATAATCTATCAGCTCTGCTAAGAAGCATCGGAGTCGGAGCATTTACCCCCAAATTCTGCAATCTGCAAAAACGAAGAGTGCAGAAAGAGTATACAGAATTTACAAAAGTGAGTCCTCGGTTTTACTAACTATTTTATAAATTCCTGTATATATTAATTAATATATCAATGTAACCCATTTTCTTCGTACACTTTACTTTATTTTATTTTTGCTAAATATGTGAATATCAATGAAACTTTACGGTGGTTACAAAATAAGAAAGAGAGTATTTTATTAAATGAGGTATTTTTTTATTTGTAATTGGAAAAATAGATTGGTTTGTGAACATATTTCAAATAATGCCGAAAATAACAGATCTTTATTTTGAATTTTTTTTGTCATCAAATAGTAATATATTAGTTTAAAAGATACAACTCATTACAAGGTAATATGAAATCCCACAGCGAGAAAGAATAAAACCCATAAAGGATAAANTACAAGAGGTGATAATAATCGCCGAAGCGAATAAGAACTCCCGAAAAGGGAGAACATGGTATAGATAAAACTATACTACAAAACATTAGTCTTTTCTCTAAATCCCTGATTCCACTGAACCAGGCGAAATTAGTAAGA
>OVAV01000815.1:0-15753 GCA_900406375.1 Iberis amara | reverse complement strand
TAATCGTGTGCTATCAATGAGACTTTTTCTTGTAGTGTTGGAATTGAAGAAACGAATCAAGAAACAATATCTCGAGATAAGATCTTGTGGAAATAAGTGTGAATTGAAAAACTCATTTTGAGATGATGAGCAAAAGAATACAGAAATCTTCTCTAGAAGAGAAGCATTGATATCGTGTTACAAGATGAATTAGAGAGAAAAATTGAAAATCTTCATTATTGTGTTAAAACTCAATGTACAAGATGAAGAAGCTTATAGCTTGCTTAAGTATCATTAACTAGCCAAATAATTAACTTGGTTTAATATCAAACCAAGATGAACCAAATATCTAATACACCTCAAACCCACAATAGCTTAATAAACCAAGCCTTTAAAAGTAGTTGAAACCAAAGAACGGGGATAGCAAACATGCAAATAGACCGAGCAAAAAAGGCAAAAACGGTTGACAATAGAAATGCTCAATAAATGTAGAGAAGGACGAAAGCGCTCATGCTGATCAAGACATTGTCATCTCGACTAAATTGTTGACCAAGAGTTGAGAAAAGCGCTAACTGAGAGGTATAACGAGAATCAAGATGCAAAAAAACTTGAAAAAGAGGCAACAATCACACTAAATGGTGAGGAATCTCAGAGTATATATGAGTAGAGAGACCCAAACCCCAAACCAAGGTAACTAAAAAAACTGAACCGCAAACGCACCTCTGACACTGAACGGGCAAAAGAGAACGAAGCAACCAATTGTAACTGCCAACCCATTGACTAGATCTAAATCTAAACCCAAATCTTAGCCAAGCAGCCTAAACCGACGCTCACCCAGCAGCGAACTAGGGGGAGCCACCAACCATAAAGACGTTGCGATGAAGACCAAGGAGGGATACTGGCAGCAAGACAGACGAAAGAGAAGATAATCATGGATAGGCCGAGACTAGAAGAGCATGCATAAACCGAGCTTCGCCAAAAGAGAGTCGAGCACGGCGACCTGTACCGATGACAAAGAATATCAACAACCAAGCACAACACCATCGCCCAACCTACCAAAAAAGCGTCATCTCCAAAACCACCAGAATTAATCCTCCTATACAGTAGATCCATGAGTAAAATCAAAAGAAAAAGAGAAACTAGGCAGAGTAGGGTCGACATTGGTGTCAGTCACTGACCGCGACATTAAGACGAGAATACACTGACTAGGGCTGTCAAGTGGGCATGTTGTCCGCGGGCCCGGCCCAACCCGCATCGAACCGGACTGTCCATGGACACGTCCGCTTATATTGCGGACTAAATGGGCATTGTCCAATATTGTCCGCGATTTGTAGCGGGCTTGTCCGCTTGGACATGGGCCGTCCACCTGGACAATAATTTTAGGTTTACAGTTGGAAAAAGTAATTCCCAAATCAATTTACGTTTAATCTTAAGATACAGTATACGACGCCTCTCTCCTTCTTTGGCCTCAGACTCTCAGACGACGCAATTGAAGACGACGCCGACGCCGCCGTCGGCGTTCTCCTTGAACTTTTCTGATTCTGAAGGTTTCTTCCTCTTCCAGTCATCATCGATTCTGCTCATTAAAGTTTCCAATAAGCTAAGGTGTTGCATCACTCACTCTCTATCTCTCTCTCTCTCTCTCTCTCTCTCTCTCTCTCTCTCTCTCTCGTTAAAGAATGTAAAGAATTTGATGGGGTTTCAGAATTTATTTTAGGGTTCTTCATTGTACATTTAATACTTTGTCTAAAACAGCATCCATAGTGATATGATGTTTCTCATTCTTGTTCTCGTTGATCACAGAGCTCTCACCGACGTGGGTTTTGTTACTGTTGAGTTTGTTCACATGATCTACCATATTCCTTTGTGGAATATAAGAGGATTATAGAAGCATTTGTCTATGCTAATTCTGATATAGAGTTTTGGTGTAGAAACACAGCAGCTGCTGATGTTCTGAAGATATTTGAAAATGAGAAAATAGCTCTTAAGAAAGCATTATCTGAAATTCCTGGTAGAGTTTGCTTGACAACAGATCTTTGGAAAGCTATAACCAATGAAAGTTTTCTTTGTTTAACAGCGCATTACATAGATTCATATTGGAGTTTGAAGACAAAGATCTTCACTTTCCCAGATTTTCCACCGCCTCATACCGATAGCAGAATCACGATGAAACCATTGAGTTGCTAAAAGATTGGGAAAAAGAGAAAAAAATTCTTTTCTTTTACCGTAGATAATGCCTCTGCCAATGACAATATGCAAGGCATCTTAAAGAGGCAGATTCAAAAAGATTTGGTGTAAATTACCAGAGCAATGTAACTTCACAAGTGGGAACTCTAGAAAAAGATATTCCATCAAGATAGCAAATAAGCTATATAAACTTAAAACTTTGATTAGAACAAAGATAGATTGTTCTTTTTTTAGATTTGTGAGGTGGAATGATGTTTATTTGATTGTGCTGATTCTGGTTGAAATGTATATAGCTCCTTGTTTGATGTTCAATGATTATATTGTACGAGTTCTTTCCCTTGCTAGATCATATGCAAATGCTAAGTTTCTGGATTATGTGTAAAACGAAGTGTTTACACTATTTGTAGTATATAAAACCAATAGATAGCACTTGAACACTAAATGTTGTTTGCTTCAATCCATTTGAAAATTTGGAATGTCCCCTGCATTTCCAATAATCTTGGATTTGCTGGAAAAGCTTACTTTTGGTTCTGCATATGATTTACATTCTGGTCATAGCATTACATTTTACAGGTTTCTGTTTATCATATTGCTTGTTTGTGGTGAAAATACTTTCTTTCACATATATCTGCTGGTTTGCAGCATTATATTTATGCCTAATTCAAGTTTGCATTCTTTTAATCGATAAACCAGTGATTAAGTTATGGTTTTGCTTTGATATATCTCAGGGTTTCTATGCATTCTTTTCTCAAAAGGCAGGATCTAGTGGAAAATCAGCTTTGGATATGTACTTAGACGAGCCATTGCTAGACATGGTTTCTTTTAAGAGTTTGAATGTCTTAGCATATTGGACAGACAACTCAAGTAGATTCAAAGAGTTGTCCTCTATGGCTTGTGATGTTCTCAGCATTCCTATTACAATTGTAGCCTTAGAATCTTCTTTTAGTATAGGAAGTCGTGTTCTCAACAAATATAGGAGTAGTTTACTTCCCACAAATGTGCAAGCTTTGATTTGTGCAAGAAATTGGCTTCGAAGTTGGTAAGAATATTTCACTTTTTGAAGTTTCTAATGATTTGGTATAATGGTTTAAAATCTGAAAGTTTTAATATATTTAGGTGAAGAAATTGTGTTCATGGAAGAAGAGACAACTCATATTAGAGAGGACACATGTGAAGATAACCTAGTTTAATATATCTATGTGATGATGTTTTTTTATTAGTATTAAAAAAAACCATTATTATAAAGTTTGATTTTTTGTCCTTAATGATTGTGTTATGGTACTTGACTATTATCGTTTGAGATTATGTGATATTTGAAACTTTTGTTTTGGCTTGATTCATCTTTTAAGATTGTTGATAAAGATCATGATTTGTTCCTTTATGATTCCAAATCAAAAATAAAAATTAGTAAGAAACAATGCAAAGAGACATAAACCTAGAATCAAAAAGTTTGAATCTTTTGAATGAATTTCGTAATAAAAGAAAAAGTCCACAAACCATGAAAACCACAAAAACTATTACTGGACGTCCGCGGACAAGCCCGTTTGGACGCGGGCCTTATTGGGCGCGGACATAATTTGTCCAGTGTCCATGCGGGCTTGTCCATTTAGCGTCCATAAAAAAAAGTGTCCATGCGGACAAGGACAAGCCCATGGACACGGGCAGGTCCAATTGACAGCCCTAACACTGACATTGCTTTTAGAAATGTAGTGAGAGAAAAAAAAAGATTAGTGGTTGAATATTATACAGTGTCAACTTATATTTTCTTGAGATGTCCTTTTTGATGTTTTGTCTGATTTTTTTGAATCCCAATTCTGCAAAATCGATATTATATAGCATGGTATTAAAATTAGCCAAAGAAATCATTTTCAAGACCATGATTTTTGGGCAGGGATAAGATTAACCGGTATGATCGACATGCGTTTGGTCGGCCACACATTTTTATTCACAACAAATCGAGCTGAATGAAACTAAACCGTATTCGAATTTTACAATAAGTGATCAGATTAAAACTAAACCGGATACGTGTAATATTATCCAAGTAATATTGATCTGATAAATGTATTAAAGTTTTTCTAGCAAAAAGAGTTTGAAGGATGAGAGACTAAAGAGAAGATGGTGTCACCTAACTAACAAGCCTCACCTACTTTATGAACACATGAAAAAATTGAAAAACCCCACGGATATACATTCGAATTAATTTAGGGGGAATTCATAAAATATCACAAAAAAATTAAATTTATTACCAAAATACCATATACCATATTTTTTTTCAAAAATACCACAAAATGTTTTTGTTCCAAAAATACCACAAATTTGAAATAGCTTTAAAATTTATAATTTAAATCCTAAAACCCCAAAACCAAACCCTACCCCTTTCAAAATTAAACCTTAAACTCTATTTAGTGAACCCAACCACAAAATTTTAAATTATAAATCCTTAAAATTACTTTTTATGTTTGTGGTATTTTTGGAACATTTGGGAGTATGTGGTATTTTTGGAACTTTTGGGAGTGTGTGGTATTTTTAAAAATTTGAACTTCTTTTAATGGTATTTGAAGGAATTTCTCATTAATTTATTTGGCTTTAATTTATCATAGGAGAATTCTCAAAAATACCACAAAAAACTAGGTTTATTCCAAAAATACCACACACTCCAAAATTTCCAAAAATACCACAAAAATGTGCTTGTTCCAAAAATACCACAAAATTTGAAATACCTTTAAAACTTCAAATTTAAATCCTAAAACCCCAAAACCAAACTCTTCCCCTTCAAAACTAAACCTTAAACTCTATTTAGTGAACTAAAACCCAAAATTTTAAATTTTAAACCCTCAAAATTCATTTTTTATGTTTGTGTTATTTTAGAACATTTGAGAGTGTGTGATATTTTTGAAACTTTTGGGAGTGCGTGGTATTTTTGACAATTGAACTTTTTTTTATGGTATTTTAAAGAATTACTCTTTATTCATACAGTATTTTAATTTTTATATATAACTAGATAGATGATCCTATTGTGCTATAATTAAATATTTATATAGAATATCGTAAGATATTATGCCATCTTTTTTAAAAAAGCATTGTATAAGATTTATGTTAATTTTTTCTTTTGCAAAATTTTCCCAAGTTAGTAGATTCTACTACAATTTGGATGTTCTTGATAAGAACTAAAAGATGTAAATTATACATATCATTTAACTAATAGGATAAATGAATTAGGCTGATTTTTACAATTAGAATTTCATTCCCTTTGTGTCTTTGACCACAAAATTTCATTCCCCAATCTTAATTATATATCCAAATAGAAAATCTAAGTGTATCTAATTCCCCAATATGGGCTTGTAACTTCCCCTTGGTGAGACTTCAACTATCCTTTATGGGTTTGTATTTTCTCTAAGTTAATGCAATATATGTTGACAAAAAAAAAAGTGTATCTAATTCACTTCTTTGACTTAATCCAAAGAACAAAATCTTTGAACGCTCTCTCTCTAACTTTTCTCTTTCTCTCTCTCAGCCGCTTGTTTCCTATCTCTCTGAGACTTCTCTGCCGCTGGCGACCGGCACTATCGCCGGCGCTCAGCGGCCCCTTTTACGTTTTTGTTTTCTTTTTCGTTTTTGTTTCTCGGTTTCATCTCCCTCGGTGGGTTTCAATCGGGCTCCGGCACAGTTTCTTGTCATCTCCTTGGCGGCGGTCTCTTCTCTGGCATGCATGCACTTCCTTTACCACCGCACTTCACCCTTGGATCCAGCTTCATTCGATTATGTGTTTATTCTTTTTTAGATCTGGATGGGTGAAGTTTATGCAACAGATCGGTTGCATATGGCTACATGGTTGTTCCAGGCATGGTGCGGTCAAGTTACAGTGGTTATGGGTGGCGACATGGTTCTGTCGGTGGTCTAGTTTGACTTTGCCGTGGGCGATGTTTTGGGGGCAAGCTCTTTGTCGGTTGTTGCTCTCGCGGCGGTGTGGTTATCCCTTGTTCGTCGACGTTGTTGCTGTCCGGTGTTTGCTCCGGTTTGCCGGAACTGATAGGTTGGTGATGGACGGCGGCGCAAGAATCCGCATAGTCTCTAGGGTTTACTATCTACAAATGGGCTATGATTTGGGCTTTGTTAATCCTTTTTGCAAGCCCAAATCACTTTTGTATCAAGCCCATCTCTTGTATAATTTTAGGGTTTTTAATAATGTCAACATGTTGTATTTAGTTAGAGTAATACAAACTCTTCAGGGTTTGTCCCCGGTGCAAAAATCTCACGATGGTTTTAAACCGGTTTACTGGGATATTAGGAGTTGTCTATCTCGAACTAGAAGGTATTTTCTTTCTAGGTTTCGTGGTCCTTCAGGACTTATTTCTAAACTCTTTTTTGGAGTAATTTATTCCTCTCTTAATGAGAGTATCTGCCCAATATGGGCTTGTAACTTCCTCTTGGTGGGACTTCAACTATCCTTTATGGGTTTGTATTTTCTCTAAGTTAATGCAATATATGTTGACAAAAAAAAAGTGTATCTAATTCACTTCTTTGACTAAATCCAAAGAACAAAATCTTTTACAAATGGGCATTTGTGAGGTTGTGATGCCCAAACAATGAGCCTTCTCTCTCTCTATCTCTTACTCTTTAACATTCCACAACAACCACACAAATTCGTAACTCTTACTCAAAACCCAAAGAAGCATCCAAACTCGATCCTCTCACCTCCACCTCACAATTCCCCGGCGCCACCATCACTAACCTTCTTTGGTCTCCTGAAAATCAAAATCCATTATGTACATTCCATTTTTACCATCATCATCAACATCACCATCTTCATCATCCATTCCCCATATCTCATCTTTGTAGATTCTCATATCTTCCACCTTCTTCTCATTCTCTCCTTTCGATTCCCATACATCTCCGGCATGACTCTTCCTTATCGTTTCTCTTCGGTCAGAGACCAATCCCTTCTACTTAAGAATTCTCATCTCTGCATACCTAGATCACCTCTCTGTAGTTTCTCTCCCAAGGAATCTCCTTTCTTCAATAAGAGCAGTGCCCTCTTCCCTTCTCCACAGAAACTCACTTCTCTTCCCCTCAAACTCCTTTCTCCTTTTGCAAGCCTCTCTTCTTATGCGGATGCTGAGGGAGACGAGCAACACCATGGTGATCAACAGATACAGAATTCTCACGAGTCTTCTAGCGAATCAGATGGAAAAGGTAATGCGGAGGCTACTGGCGACTTTTCTGGAATGGCTCAAGCCTTTCACATTTCGTCCAACACAGCGAGGGCAATCTCCATAGTCATAGTCTTCGCTGCTCTATCCTTTCCACTCTTCATGAAGTCCCTGGGGCAAGGACTGGCTTTCAAGACAAAGATCCTTTCTTACGCCACACTACTCTTTGGTTTCTTCATGGCGTGGAACATTGGAGCTAATGATGTAGCTAATGCTATGGGGACTTCTGTTGGATCCGGAGCACTAACCATCAGACAAGCTGTGATGACTGCTGCAGTTCTTGAATTCTCAGGTGCCCTTTTGATGGGAACTCACGTCACAAGCACGATGCAGAAAGGGATTCTCATGGCTAATGTGTTCCAAGGGAAAGATATGTTGCTCTTCGCTGGTCTCCTCTCTTCCTTGGCTGCAGCTGGAACTTGGTTACAGGTTCCATCCTATCTTCCTGATTGAGTCAAGTTAATACCTTTTTTAGAACGGCAACTAGAGAACGTAATGGCGAATACGATTTTGTGTAATCTTGAATTTAACAGGTGGCTTCTTACTATGGATGGCCAGTATCAACGACTCATTGTATTGTAGGATCAATGGTTGGGTTTGGGATTGTTTACGGAGGAGCTGGTGCTGTTTTCTGGAGTTCTCTAGCTAAAGTGGCTTCATCTTGGGTTATCTCTCCTCTAATGGGAGCTCTTGTTTCCTTTCTTGTCTACAAATGCATCAGAAGAGTAAGTAAAAAACATAACAAATTAAACCAAACCAAAAAATAAACTTTGTGAGATCAAATTAATCTCAAGCTTTTGTTTCTTTTGTTGTGTGCAGTTTGTTTACAGTGCACCAAACCCGGGACAAGCAGCAGCTGCAGCTGCTCCTGTAGCTGTGTTCATAGGTGTTGCTGGAATTTCCTCAGCTGCATTTCCTCTAAGTAAGATCTTTCCAATAGCTTTATCACAAGCTTTAGCCTGTGGAGCAGCAGGAGCCATTATCTTTGACAGAATCATCCGGAAACAGCTCGGTCACCTTCTCGCTAAATCAAAATCAAAATCACCGGAAACATCTCAAAACCAGCCCAAAACCATTGGTTTCCTCTCCGAAATCGCAGGTCCTACAGGTACTCAGTTAGAGATAGTCTACGGTGTCTTCGGCTATATGCAAGTCCTATCCGCTTGCTTTATGTCATTCGCTCACGGAGGCAACGATGTCTCCAACGCAATTGGACCTTTAGCCGCCGCATTGAGTATCCTCCACGGCGGAGCTGCTGCAGGAGGTGGCGAAATCGTGATTCCCATGGATGTTCTCGCCTGGGGAGGATTTGGGATCGTTGCGGGCCTGACGATGTGGGGATACAGAGTGATTGCAACGATCGGGAAGAAGATCACTGAGCTTACACCCACACGAGGATTCGCGGCTGAGTTCGCTGCAGCGTCGGTGGTTCTGTTTGCATCTAAATTAGGGCTTCCGATCTCGGCGACTCATACGCTCGTTGGAGCAGTGATGGGTGTTGGATTCGCGAGGGGACTTAATGCCGTGAGAGCAGAGACGGTGAGAGAGATTGTTGCTTCGTGGCTCGTCACCATTCCCGTCGGCGCCACACTCGCCGTCCTCTACACTTGGATTTTCACCAAGATCTTATCTTTTGTATTGTGAGTCTCTGTTTTGTTTTTGGGTTTTCTGATACGAAGGCTTGAGTGATTCAAATCTTAAATGAACCCTAAAATACTCTCTTGATTATCATCTTCCGATTCAATCTCAGTGAAAGTATTTATGAATGAGCAAAGCTTGAAGCTTTCTTGTCTCACATTGAAAACGTCTTGTTGATCGTATAATTAGTGTTTTATGCGTGAGACGCGCGCATCTCTTGCTTTTCTTACACGCGTCTTGAATGATTTGCTTGTTAAAATACGAAACTACCCTTACACGCATCCTAAGTTCTGCGATGTCGAATTAGAATATTAAGGGTATTTACGTCTTATGAAGAATTTAGAAATATCTCCTCTGTAAGCTAACCTCTGGTTCTGCTTCTTCCTCCTTTTGTTTTCTGCTCCCATGGCGGCGGTTATCGGAAACGTAGCGTTATTACTTGACGTTAACTCTCCCCGTACGGTGGTTACTGATCGGAGGATTCGTTTGACGGTGGTTGACGTCGTTCTGAATTTACCGAAAAGAGATTCGCACAGTCACGTTTCTTACTACGCGGCTCTCTCCTCCAATAAGCCTCTCGAATCGGACGGAGAGGCTCGGATTCGCCGGTTTTTTAACCGCGGTAAGTCAAATTCCAAGGCTAACGCCGTTGATTTCGACGACGCGGGATTCAGCGACGAGGAAAGCAGCGACGGTGGTGATGGCAGAGAGACTGACGAGGAAGAGAAAGCTTACGATGTAGAGAAGGAGATGAAGAGGAGAGCCAAGGAATTTCAGGAGATGAAGGAACTGGAGAGGAAAGCGGAGGAGTTGCAGAACAAGATTGATGGAGAAGGGGAGGATTCAGAGGAGAAGAAGAGAATGAGGGTGAAGAGAGAGCTCGAAAAGGTGCCTTTCTTATACGGTTCTTTCTTCTCGCTCACCTTTATGTTGATGTTATTGGGACAAAACTTCTCAATTTTTACAGTAGCGTTAAGTTGAAAATGCTCCTGAATGTGAGTTTTTGTGATAGATTTAAGTGAAGAACACTCTCAGATTAGTTTAGTTTGTCTTGGTAAGCTTCTAAGTATATGTGCTCATAGATGTGATTGGTGAGAGCAGGTAGCTCAAGAGCAAGCAGAGAGAAGAGCAACTGCAGAATTGATGTTTGAATTAGGTCAAAAGGCTTACGGTAAAGGTATGTATGGACGAGCAATCGAGTTTCTCGAAGGAGCTCTTACCATTATCCCAAGGTTAACACTCTTTGGTGGTGAGGTTGGTTCAAAAGACCATTTAGGTACTTTTTTTGTTTTTTAAAAAGATTGATTAGCTAATATTCTCTGGGGGATTGGTTTGCCAGATTCAAATTTGGTTAGCTATGGCATATGAGGCCAATAATCGCCACGCTGATTGCATTGATCTTTATCAGCAATTAGAGAAGAAACACCCGAGCCCTGGTATTCGCCGTCAAGCTTCTGAACTTAGGTATATCTTGCAAGCTCCTAAGCTCAAGATATCACAGGAGGAAATGGTTACTATACCCATGATTGGTTCAAGCTACGACAGGTAAACAAAGGGTTTCCCAAACCACTCACTTAGAACCCAAGTTTAAAAAAAAAAACTAAAGCGGCTGACTTGAAATGTTTGCTAATGCATTTCAACATCACTTGAAATAGACCGTGTGTGTTATGTGCCCAGCTATGCAGTAACATGGAGTGACAAGGACAGAGATAAGGACCGGCGAATGAATGAATCAACTACAAATCAGCTTAACACGAGTCAAGACTTTCTAGGAAAGCTCCTGGTTTGGCGGCCACCCGTCGGTATGGAGAACAACCAAGTCTTTTGGCTTGCTTTGACTCTATGGTTCGGTTTAGTTGGAGCAGCACTTTTCTTACAAAGATAAGTAAATGAAAGGAAGAATCGCGACATGGCCTTTCATTTATGGTTTGTTAACGTTTCTTCTCCATCACTTGCCTTGAAATTATATTTGATTTCATGTATAAATTTGCAAGGTGGCGATATTTCATTGTATATAAAGTATTTTATGTCCAGATATATATATCACTTTGTTCTCTATTACTTTCTTGGTTGTATTTACAAAAGAAATTATAGGGTGCCATAATGATTATAGGGAAAGAAGAAATACAGAGGCTAGATTTTGTCTTTTTTTTTAATTCGTTAAATCTGCAATGTGGCGGTTTGTAGAGATATATTGAATTTCATGATAAAGGCCGGCGATTTTAATTTCTCATTAACTCGTGAATTGATTAAAAGATTAATGAGACGATGTCTTTATTAATAGCAGAAGGATGAGTATAAATTTAGATAAGTTTTGACCACATGATCCTGTTATCTTTCGAAGGTCATGAATGAATGATATGATTTTTTAGAAGCAAAATGCTGTTTTCGAATCGTCAACAACAGTAAAGGCAAAACTCCATCATTTGAAAAACAAGATACTCTTGACCTGACCACAAAAGGTGAAATGGGTTTCTTTTATTTGAACACTAGAAGGAATGTATGCTAATTAGTGTAACATTTGTTCTATTTCGGATACTTCTCCTCCCCATTGTTACAGGATTAATGAAGATCACTGCTCTTCTGAAGATTCACAAGCTGCTCTTACGTTTATCTGTTTTATCTGAAAACTCGGTTTAATGTTATTTCGGTTTAATATTGCTCTATATTTAATTTTGGTTAAAAACTCTATTTCGGTTTATAAGTTGTAAATGGTTTGACTTGTAAACCATTAAGAATCACACTTTTGTACACGAGAGCTGGCTCTTCCCAGCATTATCAATACAATAACAAATTTCCCTTTCTATCATTCTCTCTCATCTGCAATATTCGTTTGTTGTTGGTTTCTTGTTCATCGAGGTGAATTTTCTGTTTCTTCATCACTTCTTGAGCTTGAATCTCTGATCTGTTCTTCGGATTTGGTTTAATCCTTGAGCTGATCTTCTATTGATATTTCCCGTTACAGTGGTATCAGAGCTGTAAGATTATTTTTTTTCGGACCTCAACAATGGCAGAATCGACTCGCCAACAGTCAATAATGGAGATGAATAAGAAACTAGAGGAGATGCAGATGAAACTTGATCTGAAGCTTGATCAACAAAATGAAGCCCAAAATCGCAGAGTTGAGGAGTTGAGCTCATCCCTCACCGCCAACATGACCATTCTCCTGGAACAGTTCTTCGCTCACAAGATAAACCCAGACCCGAAGAAGAAACCCATCGATCATCCCGAATCATCTTCCTCTGATATGATTAATAACTCTAATAAGGATCGACCACCGGATCCTCCAGAATTTGGTCGTTCGCATCAGTTCTCCGACGAAATGGGTCACGGAAACCAGGGTTTTCCGGATCATCAAACCACTGGAATGCGATCTCGACATACACCTATTTTGTTTCCTCCATTTGATGGTTCATTGATGAAAGAATGGTTATATAAGTGCGAGCAGTTCTTTATGATTGACAATACCCCTCCGGAACAGAAGATTCGATACGCATCGATGCATTTCACAGGGAAGGCGCTTGAATGGCACCATAATTATGTGACTAACATTCATGGTGGTTATCCTTCCTGGCCAGAGTATATGGTTGCTTTATCTCATCGATTTGGTGGTTTATATGATGATCCGCTTTCGGAATTGGTGAGTCTCAAACAGTCCAATGACTCAGTAGAGGATTTCCATGAGAAATTCGAATCTGCTCTTACTCGTTTGTCACTACTACCAGCTCATGCCTTGAGTATTTTCTTGACAAACTTGAATCCCCATCTTGCCCTACATGTGCGACAGTTTGTGGTTACTTCAGTAGCAGAAGCAGCTCGTCTAGCTAAGCTCCATGAGAAGTATCTGTCCCTTTCACCTTCCAGAAATCACCGAGCTCCCTTCAGTCAAAATTCCCCGACATATTCCCATTACCAGAAATCAAATTACTCTCTTCAACAAAAGAACTCCAATACATCCCCACTTCTCCCAACACCAAATATCCCTAAACAGTTCCCACCTAAACCTTTTACCTCTCCAAAACAACATTCTGAAACGCCAACCCGGAAATGGTCCTATGATGAGATGCAGGAGCGTCGTAACAAAGGATTGTGTATGTTTTGTGATGAAGCTTTCTCCCCTGGCCATCACCTTAAACATAAGCGGACTCAAATATTTACAATGGAAGGCGATGAGGATATGTTTTCAGATGCCGAAGAGGAATTCTGTGATGAGGCAGTTGATTTATCGAATACAACAGAGGATAAATCTCCCACAATTTCAGTTAATGCACTTAATGGATGTTCTACATTTAATTGTATGCGAGTAGCAGGCTATTGTGGAAAACGAAAATTGCAGATACTCATTGATCCAGGGAGTACACATAACTTCTTGGACCTTGCTATTGCTAGAGAATTGGGTTGTTTGCTTGAGAAAGTGAAACCTCTGTCTGTTGCCGCCGCTAATGGCAATAATATGTTGTCTAGTTTCCGGTGTACAGCTTTCTCTTGGAAAGTTCAAGGTTACACTTTCACAACGGAGGTGCGCACATTACCACTAGATTGTTGCGATCTTGTACTTGGAGTGCAATGGTTAACCACACTCGGACCAATCTGGTGGGATTTCTCCAATCTTCGAATGGAGTTTACCCTCAATGATGTTCATTGTGTCCTACGTGGATTTGTTAAAACAGGAGTCAAGTTAATTAAGGGTGGCAGCTTAAACAAACTCCTTCTCCAAAACCCCCAAATTGCTATGCTCCAGGTCCGTGAGCTTCAAGACACTATGTCTCCTACTGCTTCTTTGGCCATTGATGCTCTCTTTTCTCATATCTCCGCTTCTGGCACCGCAGCTAACCAACAAATGGCTATTCAGCCACTACTTGATTCGTACTCCGATATATTCGAAGAACCAACAGATTTACCTCCTTTTCGTGAAGGCTTTGACCATCAAATCCCTTTATTGGCTGGTTCTAATCCTATCAGTCAGCGACCGTACCGGTATTCTTCTCTGCAAAAGGATGTTATTGAAGCTATGATAAAAGACATGCTCACACAGGGAACTATACAATACAGCACTAGTCCATATGCTTCACCTATTGTCCTTGTGAAAAAGAAAGATGGCTCATGGCGCTTGTGTGTTGATTATAGAGGTCTTAATCAACAAACCATCAAGGATAAGTACCCGATTCCACTCCTAGAAGATTTGTTGGATGAATTGGGTGGTTCTCGGTATTTTTCCAAGTTAGATCTTCGTTCTGGTTTTCATCAACTACGAATGTCACCAGAAGATGTCTACAAGACTGCTTTTAAAACTCATTGGGACATTACGAGTACCTTGTGATGCCGTTCGGCCTCACTAATGCGCCATGTACTTTCCAAAGCCTGATGAATCATGTCTTTCAGGAAATCTCTCGGAAGTTTTTGTTGGTTTTCTTTGACGACATACTCGTCTACAGCTCTGACTGGGATACACATCTCTATCACTTGGAAGTTGTGTTTTCCATTCTTCGGCAACAAAAACTTTTCCTCAAGGCCTCAAAGTGCACTTTCGGGGCCACCGTTATCGAGTATCTGGGCCATTTTATTTCTGCTTCTGGCGTTAGTACTGATCCAGCGAAGATAAAAGCTGTTCAACAATGGCCTGTTCCAAATACACAGAAAGAACTTCGCAGTTTTCTTGGACTCGCGAACTATTACAGGCGCTTTATTAACTCATACAGCATCATCGCGCGCCCTCTTTCTAATCTGTTGCGTAAAGAGGGTTTCACATGGTCTGTTGATGCTGCCCAAGCTTTTGAATCTCTTAAAGCTGCTCTTTCTTCTGCGCCTGTATTGGCTCTCCCTGACTTTTCAGAAACTTTTGTTGTGGAAACTGATGCGTCCAACAAGGGTATTGGTGCGGTTTTGATGCAACGAAACCATCCTATCTGTTTTATCAGTCGCGCATTGGGTCCCAGACATCAGACACTTTCAGTTTATGAGAAAGAATTGATGGCCGTCGTTCATGCGGTTCAGACTTGGAGTTCTTATCTTGCTCATAACCACTTTATAATTAAAACCGATCAGAAAAGTTTGAAGTTCTTGGTTGATCAGAAGGTTAACACTCCTTTTCAACATATGTGGCTTGCTAAGCTTATGGGTTTTTCTTTTGAAGTTCAATACAAGCAGGGAAAAGAAAACGTGGCTGCCGACGCTCTTTCCCGCGTTACTGGTTCTGAATTGCTTCACATCACGTTATCCCAAGCTCACACTGGTTTTTATGACTCCATTCAGGCTCTTTGGTTATCTGATCCTTCCCTACAGGCCATTATCACAGATATACAGCGAGACCCGAAATCACACCCGTCTTTCTCTTATACCAATGGCGAGTTGCGCCGTAAAGGTAAACTAGTCATCGGTGATAGCGATGAAGTCAAGCTCCATATCTTCAAGTGCTGCACGACTCGGCATTGGGTGGCCATTCTGGCCGTGATTCCACTTTGCACCGAATCAAATCTCTCTTTTATTGGCCAAAAATGAGTCTTGCGGTTCAAAATTATGTTCGCAATTGTGGTATATGCCAACGCAATAAAAGTGATTTGTCGGCTCAACCTGGCCTTTTACAGCCACTTGATATCCCTAATGGAGTTTGGGAATCTATCAACTTAGACTTCATTGAAGGTCTCCCTCCTTCAGTTGGGAAACACTGTATTCTTGTCGTAGTCGACCGCCTCAGCAAGAACTGATAAACAAGAAATTTCGGTTTCTTATCTAGCAAGTA
>OVAV01000813.1:0-15756 GCA_900406375.1 Iberis amara | reverse complement strand
TCTGTCTCAACCTTCAAGGCCGGTCAAGTGGGATCTTATCAGTTGGGATATCAACGCCAATCCCAGATTCACCACACTCGTCCCCACTCATAACAGACGGAACTTCACTAGACTCAGATTGTCCATCAATTGAGCAATTTTCTTGTCCACCCCCATATGGCGTTTCTTTTCCACTGAAATCGTCTCCCCCTTATCGATCTCGTCCACTGCTATCGTCTCCACCCTCAGACGCATGTCCACCACAATACAGTGTCAATTGCAATTCATCTTCACCACCCACACGACCAGCTTGTCCATCACCGAGTACTACATTTTCTATCATGTCTCTTCCACCATCTCTTCCACCTCCTGAAACCTGGTTATCCAATCCCATTATAGTTGAGGTCTCACCAAACATATGCGGTGTCATATCCTCATATGGATCCCACTGCGATGGATATTCAGTGTCAATAATCTCCCGCCAAACATCGAAATCGTAATCCATTGATCCCTCGCAGCTTTCATAGAATTCTTCCCCACTTCCAAATCCACTATCCGGACTACCACAAAAAATACCTTTGCCATCACGTTTTCGCTTCTTGGATGGTGCACACCCCAAGGATAAGTCCGGTTGTCCATCCCCGACATCATATTGTCCACTAGGCCTAAGGCATAGTTCCTGCACGCTTGACGAACCCGGCTGACCATGTCCACCACCGCTGAATCCTTTATCATGTCTATCCTCCTGTGTTTCCTGTCCACTTGAGATTGCACGGACAGGACTCTGTAGCTCGACACTCAAATCCTGTCCACCGGCCATTGACGTCTGCCCACTACCATCCCTGCTGACTCCCCCATTTGCTGAACATCTATGCAGACTTTCCAGGCGTGTCACTGCCTCTAAGAAGGCATCGTCTTCATATGCTGGGGCCGATTTTAGTCCACCGTCTTCACTTATTTGTTGGATGGGTAACAATTCCTCGTCCATTGATACTTGCCCGCCGGTTGACAGAAAAAGGTTAACCACATTGTTCTCTGATCGCGTTTTCCTAAAGCTTTCAAGTCCTTCATTGCTGTCCACACACACTGGTGGCATCCTTGCTTGCGTGAAGACAACATCTTTACTCTCTTCCCAGTAGCTCAGCCTTATCTGATCCTCCCTAAGCTTTCCACCATACGAGTCAAGAATTCTGTTTACGAAAACCTCGTACGTATCTTCGGCCTTCAATAGTACACACTTCGCATACACATCCTTTGTCACTACAAAATGCCATCTTCCGGAAGATAAGCACTCCCATTCACCGAGTATGAGCTTTATAGTTTCGTCCATTCAAGATACCTACACATATAACATCATCCACATCACTCACCATTTTTTGTCTTACATAAAAAAGTCTACACATCTCAACAACTGGTCCACATAGACACATCTGTGCCATAAATGCATGTAAGTTTATTCATTCAATGACTGTAGACATAGTCATAAGAGAAAGAAAAAAAATTTAGCTCAAAACCGACATAGTTAAGAAAGCTTACCTACCAAATGCTTCTTCTTCGTTGGATGAGAGATAATCCTCCTCAAGAAGATAATCAATAAACTAAACATTTATTAACACACTCTAAATATCCATTGGTTAAAAGTATATGTCACACTCGAACAATTAAATGGCATTAAATGCATGCCACACTACTACATGCCTTGTTTCGGCGAGTATACGCATAAAACGTAGGGGTAAAAGCGTCAACTCGTGTAAGCCCAATACCACAACTTTGTGGTACAAACTACAAAAACCCATCATTATGGCACGTAAGGTAAGCCCAAAGACCAATTATGGTAAATCCAACAAAATTCTCTTTTCAGAATATGCTAAAAAAATTAGATTAGTAACACAAAATGTTTTTTTTTTTTGATAAGTTAGTAAAAATGTTTAAGAAGAGCAATCTAGTATCTAAAAATATATTTATTTGTAATTAAAATCTATACAATTTTACGGTAGTGTTATTGGTTATGGTTTTTTAGTGGATTTATAAATGTATAAGAATTTGAAAATTTATAGATTTTAAATCATTGGATTTTGAAATACCATAATTTAAGTTAGATTTTTTTTTTGTATTTTTAACTTTAAAACACTTTCAAATCCACTAAAATACAAAATGGATTTTGAAATTCAATTACAAAACACTAAACGAATAACACTGGATTTCAATTATAATTTATAAATCACTAAACGAATAACATGTGATTTCAATTAAGATTTACAAATTTTTAAACAAATAGCATAGGATTTAGCTTAGATTTTAAAATCCATTAAAACTCCATAGCCAGTAACATCCACTATGTATATTGGTTATTTCGATTCGAAAAATAGTAACTATTTAAATTTTTTTTATTTTTTATTAGGTTATGTTTCCCAATTTTGACTCAATTAAATAAAATTTGTATGATTTTTAAAATTTATTTGGTTTAATGTTATTTCACCATAAGAAGGGAAAAAAAAAGAGAATTGTCTCCCTCAAACAAAACTATTATTTTCTGTTTCTGTATTATTTTGACTTCAAGACGTCACAAAGGAAACCTACAGTAAAGGAAAAGTAGGTCCAAAAAGAAGAATGTGTTTGTAATTTTGCTTCTTCTATAGTTCTACAATTTAGGCCGGTCTATTTAAGCTTAATTATTGGAGACCAAAATACCAACTTTTACCAACTATTGATTCGAAATTTTTTTCTAATTATATATCATATAATTATAGAATCACAATTGAAATTGTTCATGGAAAAATTAATAATGCAAACTCAAGAAAACAACTATGGTTTTTGTTTTTGTTTTTGTTTTTGGTCCAACTTGTATGTGTTAAGCATGTTGTTAATCATACCACATGCGTTCATTTTAAATAAGGATCGAACTCTCCATAACTGTTTTAAATACCAAACAGGACCGTCTATGGCATAAACTATGGGTTAGGTCCCATATTTTCTTTTAATTTGTTTCTTTACTAAAAGGGCATATAAACTTTTTTTTGTTTACATAAAAAGCCCAAAAAAATTAGACTTGGGTTTTGGCCAATTTAATGTATGGGCGGCCTCTAAATAATCTCGTATGAAATAGAATCGATTAATCTAATATCCATTCATATTTTTTTGTGGCTTTGGTTAAGTAGTTTTTTTTTTTGTCGTCTTTATTAATAATGATAAAAACCGAAGAACATTACACAAACATTAAAACAAAAACGAAAGCCCACAAATCTCGACTGAATTAGCTCGAGATTTCAGGAATCAAAGCTCGCAAATCTCAACTAAAATAGCTTGAGATTTCAGGAGTCAAAGCCCGACTACACGGGAACCAAAAATAGAAACACATAAATACAACACAAGATTTAGTAAGCAGCATAAAAAGAGCGCAAATCTCAAAAGTAACAAGAAGGTGAAAGATCAACTCCACACATAATGCAAGCTCTAGGAGCAAGGCCAACGTGAAAACCACGTCCAATAATCCTCCTAGAATGCAAAAAAACTACCTCTTGAAAGAAGAACGCGGAGACTAAAAACCGAATAATGGGAACCAAGACGACCGTATGAACACCAATAAAATTCCGAAAAGTGGCTAAGTAGTTAAAAATTCACATTTACACTATTTTTTAGTTCGATTCCATATGTAGGTCCAGACTAGGCCTATTTGAATGCAAATCAAGCCGAATAGATTTTTAAAAAAGCCCAACATAGGCCCAATGTTGTGAAGCTAAGTCCGAGTAATCACTTACCGGTAGATCGGAGACTCGACGCTAAAAGAAGCAAAAATCAACAATTTTCAGAAGATCGAAGAAGAAGAAGCGATGCCTCTGAGTGCGACAATGGTGGGAGCTTTGCTTGGTCTCGGTACTCAGATGTACTCTAACGCCCTTCGAAAACTCCCTTATATGCGTCGTAAGTTCACTAATCGAAATGCAATAACCCCTAATTGCCTTTTTATCCGTTTTTGTTGTGTCGATGAGCGATTTCGATTGGTTTGGAGATTCTGATTTTCATGAAATTGGATGTTGAATCTGTTAGATCCTTGGGAGCATGTAGTAGGTATGGGAATTGGTGCTGTGTTCACGAATCAGCTTGTGAAATGGGACGTAAAGCTTAAGGAAGATCTTGATGTGATGCTTGATAAAGCTAGAGCTGCGAATGAGCGCCGTTACTTTGGTATATCTTTTTAAATTCTTCTCTTGTTTTGATTTTTAGACTTTGTGATTGCTGATTTACTTGTTTGTTATACATGTTGATTCATATTTGGCAATGGATTTCTTGGTAAAATCAGTGTAATTACGCATAGAACTTGGGAAATTAGGCTTCATCATATTGTTTAGCTAGCTCAGAGTTTGATCTTTTGACAGTTTGTACAAGCTAGCTTGTTGCAAGTCGGTGTCACCATGTATAATGTTATCAAAATCAGTCAATTTGAGCAACAAAATGATTTCCTTAACAAGATCACAATAATAGCAGATATTTTCGGTTGTGTCTTTAGTGCTAGAGTGAGATAGGTTGCAATTTGCAAGTAATAATATTGCATTATAGGATAAACAAAAACTAGATGTGAATTTAAAGAAAATTGCCAAAGCTGAGGTGTCTAGTTTAAGTTAGAGGTCAATGGAAAATGATAAGCTTGTACAAACTATTGTTAACAAAACTTTTGACATAGGTTAAGTTCAAGGACTTTCTTCTTTATTTTCAAGTTGAAATCTCTATTCGTTGATAACAATTAGCAAATGCCTATTCGCGAGGGTCTGGTAGATTTTGGTCTATTATATGAATGACTTTGCATACTTAGGTATTGACCTTTTACTTATATAACTTCTAATATTTAAACGTTTCTTTCATGTTTGTAATGCAGATGAAGATCGGGATTAGTTATTGGGTGACCTTCGAAGTTCGAAGTCTTGAAGTCATCTCAAGTGCTTGTTTTGATTGATCTTCGCTGTAAAAGCTTCTCTTCTCCTTTTTCTTAGAGTTAGTTCTCTTTTGCTTCGGCATTGGAGTTCTTTACATTCAGTGTTTTTGGTTATGAAACCCAAAGATTTCTGTTTTCTCAATCTGAATCACTTGTGAATCTGTTTGTACCTGGTTAATAATTGCGAATGATGAAACCTTGCAACCCCTTTTGTCTTCGATTGCGAATAATTTAGCTCAAGTTTCAAAAGTTGTGCAGGGAAAAACTAAGAGGTGTTGTTGTGCAACAGATGGTTCAAGTTCAAAACAATCTTTGCATTGATACCAATACTCTACAAAGAAAATACACAATTTTACAAGGAAAAAAGATATCAAATTTTGCAGATTCATGTCTCCAATTGCAGGTTTACAGCTTCTTGGAACCAGCCATTCTATTGTTGAAGATATGAAGAAGGCTATCACATGCTTGTCTAGAAGTTGGTCTCTCTTGAGGAGAAGTTTTTGTGCATTGAAGTGCAATCTCAAGCACCTGACAAGCTGCATCTTCTTCAAATGGCAAAAGCGGCTTAAGCTCTGAATCTATGAGCTTCTCTCTAGCAGAACCGTCTATCTCAAGATGTGTTTCAACCCATCTCACCATATCCATCTCTGCACCAAACACTGACTCGGTAGGCATTTTTCCGGTCACAATCTCCATCAACACTATACCCATACTGTAAACATCACTCTTCTCAGTCGCTTTTAACGAGTAAGCATACTCTACAAACATAATTTCAAATCATTAGATATTAAACAGTGAGTATGCAATGAAGCTAAGAAGAAAAGTACCTGGAGCTATGTAGCCGTAAGAGCCTGCAAACCAGGTATTTGATTCTGTGTTTGTATCATAGTTCTCAGTTAAGACCTTGGCTAAACCGAAATCTCCTAAATGTGCTTCCATGTTTGAATCAAGGAGTACATTACTGGATTTGATATCACGGTGAACAATCGGAGGAACACAGTCATGATGAAGGTACTCTACTCCTTGAGCCAATCCTACTGCTATTCTCAATCTTGCTTCCCAATCTAAAAGCTTCTTCTTTTTTTCGATCACCGGTTTCCCCTCGTGAAGCCAATCCCAGACGCTTCCATTCTCCATATACTCATATATCAACAGATTCAATCCTTCTGACTTGCTGCTGCAGTAACCCATCAGCTTAACAAGATGTCTATGTCTGATTCTTCCAAGTGTCTTAACTTCTCTGCTAAAGCTTTTGTTCGACATGAGATCATCTTTCCAGAGAATCTTTTTCACAGCAACAGTCTCACCATTCTCAAGCTCTGCTTTGTAAACCTTCCCAGAGCCACCTGATCCAATCATGAACTCCTCGCTTAGATTCTTCGTAGCTTCCATTATATCATCCCACCTTATATCTGACTTTGAAGCTCCATTTCTAAAGAGAGGCTTATGTTGAGCTTGTGAAGAAGAGCTCGATGATGAGTACGGTGTATTTCCATCTCGCACTTTCCTGAAGAAGTCATGCCTTTGCTTCAAAAAGAGAGCTATTACAAGTATCATCAAAGCAATAGCTGCTAATGCTGAGATAGCTGAGATTATCACAACAGATTTTGCACTAAGACCTTGTTGCTTATTGTTTCTTCCAGATTTATTACAGTGACTTAAAGGACTTCCACAAAGATCTGTGTTACCTATAAAGGAATCAACTGGCCATCTTGAGAACTGTTTCTTTAGCTTTCCTCTGAAGTTATTATAAGAGAGGTTAAGATAGCCTAAACTCTTCATATCACCTACCGAACCAGGAACTTCCCCGGTAAGCTGATTGTGAGATAGATCAAGTGTTTCCAGCTTCAGTAATGTCCCGATTGTCGAAGGTATATCACCGGTAAAGTTATTGTAGCTTAAATCTAAAGCACTTTGAAGATCTTGAAGCTGTCCAATCTCAACAGGGATTTCTCCTGTTAAGCTGTTTCTAGATAACCGAAGCTCATACAGCTTACTAAGCTTGCCTATAGATTGAGGAAGTGGTCCCGAAAACAGGTTCTTGTCGAAGTTAAGTACAGTAAGAGCTTCCAATTTACCAATCTCTTGAGAAATCGTCCCGTTAAGGAAGTTCCCATCAAGAGATAACACAAGTAGCTTTGTGCAGTTGAAGAGCTCAGTAGGTAAAAACCCAACAAATTGATTAGAAGAAAGCTTAAGCTCTCCTAACAGTGATAACTTACCAAGCCATGAAGGTATAACCCCTGAGAGAAAGTTGTTATTGAGATCAATGTGTGTCAGTTTCTTACACAAGACAAGCTGTAAAGGAATGTTTCCTGTAAGAGAATTGCTTGAGATATCCAATAGCGATAACTCGCGGATTTTCCCTAATGTCCATGGGATTCTTCCTGTGAATTGATTCTTGCCTAACCTTAAACGATCAAGATTCGGAGAGTTCCCTAACTGGAGAGGTATTTCATCTTCAAACTCGTTGTTTGTTACATCGAATGAGAGAAACGAACTCGAGCCAGATAATGGAAGGATTGTACCATTGAGCTTGTTGTGAGAAAGATTGATTCTAGTAAGGTTCTTGAGATTGATAAGTGAATCAGGTATGTTTCCTTGGAGTGAATTGTTGTAAAGCATGAACTGTTCTAAATCTTTTAAGAACCCGAAAGACGAAGGAATCGAACCCGAGAACTGATTATCAGCCAAATCCAAGATCTTTAGTTGATGACAGTTACCTAAACTCGCGGGTAGATCACCCGCGAGTTCGTTCTGTCTCAAGTGAAGTAACTTAAGCTCCTTTAATCTTCCTATTGATTGAGGAATCTCTCCTTCAAAATGATTCCCAAACAAATCAATCATCTTCAACTTTGTGCAATTACCAATCTCTTTAGGTATTTCACCAGAGAATCGATTCTCATAAAGATACAAAACTTCTAACTCTCCAAGCACGGCGATTTCGTTAGGTAACTTGCCTTCCAAGTTATTATGATACAATACAAGCCATTGAAGGTTAATTAGGTTTGATATTGAAGAAGATAACTTGCCTTCTAAGGTATTGTTGTGAAGATAAAGATCAGTGAGTTGAACTAGATTGAATAACTCTTCAGGGATTGATCCGGAAATCGAATTATTCGATAAATCAAGCTGTTTAAGTGATTGACATTTGCTAATCTCCTTAGGAATTTCACCTTTAAGCTGAGTTCCAGAGAGAATCAACTGTTCCAAGTTTGTGTTGTTAGAACATATGGTTTTAGGTAATGAACCAGAGAGATGATTGTTTGCTAAAACCATATCAAGAAGCTGATTCATGTTCCAAAGCTCTTGAGGTATTTCTCCGGTGAGATTATTCTCAGATAAATCAAGAGTTTGTAGATTTCTCAGATCAGAGAGAGTCTTTGGGATCAGACCTTGAAATTTGTTACCCATTAAGTTAAGGTACTCGAGTTGGCTGAGTTCACCAAGTTGACTCGGTATCTCTCCGGAGAAACTATTGTTCGCCAGATTGAGTATCTCCAGGTTTTGAAGCCGGCTTAGCTCTACCGGAATCGAGCCGTTGAGCTGGTTCATTGCTGCTGTGAAGATAATGAGATCGGAGCAGTTTCCTATATCCGCCGGAATCGGTCCTTCGAGATAATTGTCTTGAATGATCAATGATCGAACTCTGACGAGTCGACCGAGTTGACTCGGTATTGGACCAGTGAGTCTACACGAAGCTAAGGCAAGCATCTCGAGATTAACGAAATTTCCGAAAGACTCCGGGATTGTTCCGTTGAGGTCATTGTCTCCGATTCTGAGTGAGCGGAGGTTAACGAGTGAACCGAGTTGACTCGGAATCTCGCCGGCGAGTTGGTTAGAGAAGAGAGACAGAGATTCCAAAGAAGAAAGGTTAGAGAGAGCAGTTGGGATGGGACCCACAAGATTATTGGAAGATAGATCAAGGTGGATTAGGTTATCAAACCGGCCAAACCAAGGAGAAATCGAACCGGTTAATCCTAAACCGGAGAGATTTAACGCAATTACACGAAATAAACCGGTATCGTCGCAAATAACACCGATCCAAGAACAGTAACTGATGTTATTATCAGAACTCCATTGTTGGAGAACATCATCTTCTTCTTTATTCGTAATTAAAGATTTCTTAACCTCAAGAAGATTTTGAAGATCGTTGTTGATTCCGATTTGACATGAACTAAACCGGAATGAAGAACAGAGGATGAACAAAACAACAAGAAAAAGAGTATGAAGAGACTGCATGTTTCTCTCTCTCACTCTCTCTCTAGACTTGAAAGTTGAAAGCAATGGACTTTCACAAGTGTATAACAGATTTTAAAGCATTGATTTGAATCTTGTTACAGAGAGTAAAGAAGGAGAAAGATGATTGGTTGTATGAACGGTGCATAGGGACTCTCCTTTTCTCCTTCTCTCTCTTTTTGTATAAATGTAATGTCTTTTAAGTTTTTCTCTCTCTTTCACTGTTTTATTGAGGAGATATATAGAGAGAGTAAATGAAGAGAGATGGAGCAGTGTTAGAGAGAGAAAGAGAAGTCAAAGTGGGTCAGAGGAGAGATGTGGGGAAAATGGAATGGGAAGGCTCTTTTGATAAATGTTTAAGCTTTTAACAATGGCTGCAAAAGTCAACGGTCTTACATACATATATAAGATGTATTGGTCAGTGACTCAGTGTAGACATATGTTTTTTTTGTTAAAAGTGTAGACATATGTTAATAGTATTGTAATGGTACGATTAAAATTTGTGCCTAAAACCTTTGACAAAACATTGGTCTTCTTACAAAACCATAGTCCATATAATACATAAATAATGAAGATTATAGATCGTACACTTTATATTCATATCAAAACTCAATATTTCTAATAAACTTATATATCTTCTTTTTTTTTAATAAAATTTGCATGCAATATTTTGGTTATGTTATTCATCGATCTCTTAATTAAAAAAGAAGTTTTGCGGATTAAACCATATATGTATTTCAGTTAACAACTCTAAGAACACCTAAATATCAATCACAAACAACTAAGAATAATTAAGAATGAAATTAGTTATAATAAAAAATAATTAATATGAATTCGACTAATTCCACGTATATACAAATTCGTAAAACATATGCATATTATGTTATATATTTAATTTACATTCATAATCTACTAACTAAAAAAATATCCCAAATTCGAACCTAAATTAAATATAACTCGATGCGAGTTTAAGCCTTGTATTTTTCATAAAAGGTTGTGATTTCATGTATATATATCTACTTTTCATATTAGTGAATGTATATATCTACGATGATTCCTCTACTTCATCGAGAGTTGCAGGATATGCAAGTTAACGTTTTTTACGTCTTCCTATTTCACAAATTTTCTACTCAAATAATATTATTCGAAGATATGATTACTACTATGACTATATAGTCTCTCTTGACTCTACACGGCTCCTTGTTACTTCTAATCTATTGTCTTGAAACTCAATTATTGGTTGATTATATGATCATAACCCAATTTCATTAGAATTTATAAAGCTTGTTTATTCCCAAGAAGTTCACTTGTTTAAGTAAGGGGGATTTTTTTTTTTTTGTCACCATAATATTAACTTAACTGAGTTTTACAATATAGGGGGAATTACAAATTCTAGCCAAGATAGCCATATCATTAACTAGTCCAAGATTGGATCTAGATACATAATCAAAAGAAAGAATAGAGCACTTATTGCTAAGACTTATAATGTCTTGCAAAGTGATGGTTGCACGAGCTGATGCAACAGAGTCTGAAGAGACAGAGTGTAAAGACTGATGCAGCAATTGCATTAAACGCTGATTGTCATTGAATACTTTGAACTTGGTGATTCCCAAACGAAGCATTTGTGTAATCCCTTCTCGTACTGCTACTGCTTCTGCATGAAATGTTGAATCAGTGGAGTGGTAAGAAGCTTTTCCACTTGCAACAAGTCTTCCATTATATACTAGAATCCAAGCTATGCCAATACGGTCATTCTTTGACAACCAAGAAGCATCTGTTAACAGAAGAGGACATTAGTTAGTGGGCAATAGAACATTATTAGATGAAGTTGAAAGGTGTGGCTGAGGGACAAAGATCTCCTGTTGAGAGGAGTGCCATTGAAGCGAGTCAGTTAATGCTTTATTGATGTAGTCTGGAATACTCCATTTAACACCTTGAAAAAGCAATTCATTTTGTCCTTTCCAGATCCTCCATAAGGTATAGGCTCTCAATGTGGCTGCTGGCATAGTAGTAAGGGTAGAAGAAGCTTCTAAAACTTCAGAGCTACCCTGTGCAGGGAGAAACAATACTGCCAAATTGAGAAGATGGTTCTGGTTAGAAAATAGGTCTACAGGTACTGAAGTGGGTAATAGTTGCCAAATCTCCTTGGTGACTCTGCAAAGGAAGAAGAGATGATTGACATTCTCAGTATCTTCACCACATAATGGGCATAAGTGATGTAAGCAAACTCCTCTGCTCTATAAAGCAGAGCCAACTGCAAGGGCTTTATGAATTAATTGCCATAGAAAGTGTTGGATTTTTGGTTGCACAGAGAGGGACCAAATGGTTTTCACCAAAGCCAGTGTGAGACTATGCTGGTCCTCAGAATATTGAAGCTGTCTGGAGTGCATAAGATAGTGATATCCAGTTTTTACTGAATACAAACCATTAGAAGAAAAGCTCCATATTGGTTTATCTGCACAGCCTGTTTGTGAGGGTTTAATGTTCTGCAATAGAGCTATATCCGCAGGGCTAAGCAACTGTCTTATCTTCTGAGGACACCAGTCAGTACTATACTCATTGAGTAACGCAACAACTGGAAGCTCAGGGTATGCAGATGTGTATGAGACTGGATCCGCAGGAGCAAAGTGTTCCTTAGGTAGCCAATTATCCTTCCAAATCCTGACCCTGTGGCCATTACCTATAAGCCAATAGATACCAGATTTGAGCATTTGAAGCCCTTGGAAAATACTTCTCCAGGCATAGCTAGGGTTAGTATGTAGTTGAGCATCTAAGAGAGGGTGTGAGGCAAAGTACTTAGCTTTGTAAACCTGAGCAAGTAGAGAAGTTGGCTGAGTAAGAAGTCTCCAAGCTTGTTTGGCTACAAGGGCAATGTTAAATGCTCTGAAATCTCTAAAACCAAGGCCTCCAACACACTTAGATTGTGTAATGGCAGCCCAAGAAACCCAACTGATCTTTCTATTCTCTGCATTATTACCCCACCAGTAACTTCTCATCATGCTTGTAAGCGTCTTAGTAATATTTTGGGGGAGAACAAAACAACTCATCATGTATGTTGGTAGTGCTGTTATGATAGATTTCAGGAAGACCTCTTCTCCTGCACAAGACAACATCTTTGAGGTCCAATTGTTGAGCGTATTTTTCACTTTTTGAAGGATAGCAAAGAATGCTTCAGCTCTATTTCTTCCAATTGCTTCTGGCAAACCAATATATTTGCCAAATCCTCCAACTTTAGTGATACCAGTAATAGTTTGGATTGAATCACGGGTAGCAGAGGGACAATTCTTGCTAAAAAGCAGATTAGATTTACTAAAGTTGACCTTTTGTCCTGAATGAATTCCATATACATTAAGGCTGTCCATCAGAGTAGAGACTTCTGCATCATCTGCTTTGCAAAAGAGCAAGCAGTCATCCGCAAAAAACAAGTGTGATATTGAAGGCCCACTTCTACTTGCTTTGAATCCATGAATCCTCTTAGTCTTGACTAAGTCTTGCAGCAGCCAAGATAAGCCCTCAGCCACAATAATATAAAGGTATGGTGAAAGAGGATCACCTTGTCTGATGCCTTGGTGTGGTCGAATGTTTCAGTAAGGGGGATTTTTAAAAATAGGACTATTTTGTTGAATTATAATTCTAAAAATATCACAAATTTTCAATTAGTTTCAAAAAAATATTACATACATGTTGTTTGTTCTAAGAATATTACAAAAATAACATGTCTTCAATTTTTAAATTTAAATTCTAAACTCGTTTAAACTTAAGTGATTACCTCTAATTAATTAGCTCAAACCCAAAGAAAACAAAATTATAAACTATTAAAATTCAATTTTCTATGTTTGTGGAATTGCTAGAAAAAAATTTATGATATTTTTGGACCAATTAGAAATGTGTGATATACTTTTCTCATCTCATGATATTTAATAAAATTCCTTGTTAATTAATTATGTTAAAATAAAGGAATAATGAACTTTAAAAAATGGTGAAGAACAAAAAATGGTGATGCATGGCTTTGACCTTGGCTTAAGGAAAAATAGTGAGTGGTTGAGACAATGACTTGGTTGAATGATAATTTTGTTTGTTTTTTGTTTAGGTTATGTATGTGAGTTAGCTTCTCGTCACTTCAACTCTTTCTAATATAAAGAGAGCAGTTGTCTTTCCTCTTTTATATTATTTCTCATTATGAATAATACATTATCTCATCATATGATATATGTCCTATATTTTATTACCAAGTCAAATACAATTTTTGTTATCTATCTTTTTCATTATTACCTTAGATTGCAACATATCATAATGTGCTAGTTATTTGATTTGGTGATACTTTCCAAAATTATTTCCATCCATATAAAGAGCTAACTACTCTTGAATTTTGAATAATTTTCTATATATACGTACAATTTTTTATCACAATTAAATTGAACATTTTAAAATCATAACCAATATGTATTATAATACGAGGTTTTACAACTACATGAATTCGAGTTTCGACAGAAAAGATTGCAGAGAAGAACTAAAACTATATTTAATCTCAATTTTCTTTAATGTATTTTTGTTATTGCATAAATAATTGAGATTAATTGTAGATAAAATGTTGTTGTCATTCGGGAATCTAGCTTGAATTTACAAACTCCTATCTAATTAATTATAAATAATAATAACATCAAGAACTTTACGTCATTTTCAAATATAGTTATTTATATAAATATTGGTTGACTGTGTGATAATTCAAGATCGAATCAAGTTTACGTACAACAACTTGTTCGATAATTGAATGAGAAAACTTATAATTAACAAGTTAATATTCTATTGAACAAGATTCTAAATCCAAAAGAATATAGACAAAGGAATTATCTTTGATCCACCAAAAAGGTCAAGATCCTTAGTTTATATATATATTGTTGCTTATACTTAATCGACCTCAAATTCAAATTAATATGTCAATGAAATTGATAACGGGTTCCGTATTTTCACTCAAGTAGATTTGGCCGAGCACTGTACTGAGTATTTCAAAGAAATTTTAGGCTCAGCTCCTCCTCCTCTTTTGCTGCCGGAGATTCAGCAGATTCGAAATTTATCCCATTTTGCTTGCTCCCAAGATCAAAGAGATTGGCTTAGCTCTGATGTCTCCATAGATGAAATCAAGGCTGTGATTAAATCTTTGCCTTTAAATAAGACTCCCGGGCCTGATGGTTTTACTGGGGAATTTTTTAAAGCGACTTGGAACTCAACGGGTCAAGATTTACTCGCGGCAGTGAAGGAATTTTTTGACTCTGGTCGGTTACTTACCCAATGGAATGCTACTGTAATTTGCCTTATACCAAAGAAACCTGCTGCGGAAAATTTAAAGGACTTTAGGCCCATTTCTTGTTGCAATGTTATCTATAAGATAATCTCCAAAATCATCTCCAAGCGGCTTGAATCTTTGCTTCCGCAGATTGTTTCTAGCAATCAATCGGCTTTCGTAAGAGGCAGGCTCCTTTCGGAGAACATTTTGTTGGCTACGGAGATGGTCCAAGGATTTAATCGGAAATCTATCTCTAGTCGTGGTGTTCTAAAAGTTGATCTTGCCAAAGCTTTTGATTCGATCCACTGGAGTTTTGTCCTCACTGTTTTAGAAGCTTTCAACTTCCCTCCTCGGTTTATAAATTGGATCAAAGAATGTATCACTACAACTTCGTTCTCGATTAATGTTAACGGGGAACTATGCGGGTATTTCAAAGGAAAGAAAGGCCTTCGCCAGGGTGACCCTCTATCTCCTCTCCTTTTTGTTCTTGCAATGGAGATTTTTTCTCAATCACTTTCTATGGCATTTCAAGCAACAAGAATTGGATATCATCCTTTGGGGAGAAACCCGGAGGTCACACATCTTTCTTTTGCAGATGATATTATGATCTTTTTTGACGGGAAATTGGATTCTCTTAGAGGTATCATTTTAGCGCTACAGAATTTCCAACTTCTCTCTGGTCTGCAGACAAACAGGGAAAAATCAGTTTTATTCTTAGCTGGAGTAAATGATTCTCAATCTGAGGCTTTGTTTCAGGAAGGGTTTTGTCATGGCCAATGGCCTATAAGGTATTTGGGTCTCCCTCTTCTCCATAGAAAGCTGCGATACAGGGACTACTCACCTCTAATGGACAAACTTACTGCTAAGTTTGCTTCTTGGGCTACAAAACATTTATCTTTTGCGGGTAGGCTGCAAATCTTATCAGCGGTTATCTTTAGCTTGATGAACTTTTGGATGTCTGTGTTCTCTCTTCCGAAGGGTTGTCTCAAGAAGATTGAAACATTGTGTAATAGCTTTCTCTGGTCGGGTTGCTTAGGAGAAGGTAGGAAAGCTAAGATAGCTTGGGTTAAGGTTTGTCTTCCCAAAAAAGAAGGAGGGTTGGGTGTTAGGAATTTTGTTCGTTGGAACACTACCCTCAACTTGAAACTTATTTGGCTTCTCTTTACAAATAGTGGATCTCTTTGGGTTGCATGGATAAAGAAGCATGTTTTTTTGAATGGTTGGTACTGGAACTCTTCAGCTAATAATTATACCTCATGGTCATGTAGGACTCTGTTTAAACTCATGCCTTTGGCAAAACAGTTTTTGGAATGCAAAGTTATGA
>OVAV01000812.1:0-15758 GCA_900406375.1 Iberis amara | reverse complement strand
GTCATATTCTTAATTATGTACCTACGTTTGTATATTGGTTTGATTGACCCTTATTTTTTTACGTTTTGTGTTTTGTTTTTATTTTCCTTTTACATTTTTAAATAATGATTTTTTAAAATTGGTGTTTTAAAACCAAAAGTGAGCAAACCTTTAAGAAGCAAACCTTTAAGAAAAATTATTAAATGAACCAAACTTTTAAAACATAAAAAATAAAATTTTACCCCGTGTATAGCGCAGGTCCGCAACTAGTAATTTTTATATTTGGAACCAAAGTAGTCTATCATGTTATGTGTGTGCCATAGTATTTTTTAATAATATTTCATCTTTTATTGACATATTTTATTGAAACATATTCAGTTTGGATATATAATATTCTTTTCCCTTAAATGAATTATCCTAAAAACTTCATTTTCATATAAATATATATATATATATATATATATTCATAATGATACTTTATAGATATGGTGTATAGAAAGTTCAACTCGAAATGGGATAAAGAATTCAACGAGGTGGTAGTTATTGATTCATCTGTGGATCAAGCTCCCACATAAGACTCCTGCTAGGGAGCAACAAAACTCTGCGGCATCTAATGCCTTCCTTCCAACTGATCAAGCACTCGCTGGGGGTCTGAACGCGGAGCAGATCCTACAAGATATGACCACCAAGTTGGACCTCGAAGATGCTGAACTCGGCGCTTTCGCCGAGCAGGTCGAGGGATTGCGTTGAGGCAATGACGATGATCGCCAAGGTGGTGATGATGATGAGGATAATGGTGATCTCGAGGGGGAAGATCACACTTAGGATCCGGACGAGGATCCTATACTAGAAAGAGAGCAGACCGAAGTGGGAGAAGATTGAAGAAGAACAGGACCTGTAGGTTTGTCAACCAGGGCACTCCGTTCGTCCAAGATCGTACCCCACGCCNCCCCCCCCCCCCCCCCCCCCCCCCCGCATAGATAAGGTAATGTCTACTTAAATCTATCAACTATTGTTTCGGCAGGCTTGCCAGGTGAATATTTTGCTCGTCATGTAAATGCAGGAAAGGCAGAGCAAATACTTTGCGAACCTTGAGAAGAACCATTGCAATATCTACGACTGAGATAAGAGTGATCCTATAATCCAGCTCTTTGGGTAACTGGAAGGGACCTTGAAGTGTGTTCACCAGATAGTGGCTCAAGGTGGAAGTGTCCCTGCAGAGATAATGGCATAGCTCGAAGCTGACGTGGATAGTTACAAAAAGAAGTTCGAAGAGTTGGATGTGACAGAAGCCAAGGATGAATAATTTTTTGTCACTCTGGTGGTTGACGAGCATAGTTGTAACCTTGCTTCGATGATGAGGGAGAATGTAACAAGGGAGGTTGCAGCTTACACCTCCGTGGCACAGGGAGTTTAGAGTTTTTGGTACTCCTGCTTGAACCTTCTTCTACATATCCTCAATGTTTTCAGCATCAACACCGTTCTTTATGTAGTCACTGAAATAGGTTTGAAACTTCTCTAGTTCATCTTCATTCAGCCGTCTCTCGTAGCTCGTAGGATGCTGCCTAGACTGTTGGTTTAGCCTTATCATAGTTCGATATATCTCTTTTATGTATTTCGAAGTGAATCGAATCCTAATTGTAGTAGACGACTATGATGTAATGCTTGGTTTCGAAGTAAATGGATGTTCCAACTGTTTTTGTGTTCATCCATATTTTTTTCTTATGACCATCCATCTGACCGTCCGCTAAGTATCGAGAAATGACCTGCAGATCGTTCTTTTTACATACCAAAGGATTTAGTTAGAACGAGAAGTTTTGGCCTCTGTCGATACTCTCGTTGTGGACGATAGTACACGAGTCAGAACTCGGATTTTTATGTGAGGCTTAAGACTGAACGAGAAAAATTTGATATTGCTAGATACTTTCGTATCGGACAAAAGTACGCGAGCCGGACCTCAGCCTTTTTTGTGAGACTTAAGATCAAACGAGAAAACTTTGATCTCGCCAGATAGACGAAAGTGCGCGATTCGGAGCTCAGAATTTTTTGTGAGACTTAAGATCGAACGAGAAATCTTTGATCTAGCCAGATACTTTCATATAGTATGAAAGTACGCGAGCTGGAGCTCAGCCATTTTTTATGTCAAGTTGTCTTAAGTTCGATAATTTTCAGGAGTATGTGCTTCCAGCTAATCCTTGTGTTTTTCTGAAAATATGTGTTTTTATTAAATGAAGCAGCTGCACCCATGAGGGTTGCCTACGTACCCCAAGCTGGAGATCAAGCCATTTGTAGTTCACAGTACCATGAAAGATTAACAATAGAATTTCTTCAGCTTCATTGCGTTCCATGAGTTTGGTGTGGGTGTTCCGTCCATCGTCATGATCTCGTCAAAGCCCGGCTTGATGACCTTTGAAATCTGGTAGGGACCTTCCCCTCGAGCTCCAACTTTGCCAGCATTTATTTTTGCAGTGTTTGGATATGTCATTTGTAGGACCAGGTCCCCTTCGTCGAACGTCCGCTGTTCGACTCCCTTGTTGTAGTATCTCATTACAACATGTTGTAAGAATGCATGCGTATGAGAGATTGATCTCGTATTTCTTCAATGTCGTCGAGGGAGTCCAACATCATATTATTGTTCACGTCTTCGTTCTCTGGCAGTTTAATACGTCGTAGGCTGAACATTGTGGCATTATGAGGGTGATAAGGCTTCGATTCCATGTGAAAACGAGAAGGGGGACTAGTTGGTCGACTGTCACAGCGTAGTTCGGTAGAACCATAGGACGCCGTCGAGTTCATCGGCCCACCATGTCTTTTTTTTATTCAAGCCTTTTCTTCAGCCCATCAATGATGGACTTTTTTATTGCCTCAGCCTATCAATTTTCTGGTGGGTACCTAGGCGTAGATTGGTTGACCCTAATGTTCCACCGGAGAGGTTGCACATATAGAAATATTTGTTAATTGTTGTATCTTAATTGGTGTAATGTTTTATGTTGAAGATTGTCCGTCACCTAGCACAAAATTTTTTGAATTTGTTAGAATATAAGTTATTGCCGTTATTTGTGAAAAATTCATATAGTAGCTCGTGTCAGCGGATGATATTTTTCCAGCGCCTTCGTGGAGCTCGACTAATACCTACTATATCTCGTCTCCATAAATGCATCTCAGTACCGATCGGTTCGATTCCTTTGATTATGTAGTCTAGTATCTCCTGCCTCCAATCGGAATCTAGTTGATCGCGCTTGTTGGTAGTAACACCATAGAGATCCTCTATGGCGTTGACCATTGCGACGGTGATGTTGGGTGGCTCGATACTTTTGATATGAATAGCTCGTCGGAGCTTCTTGTCATTGCAGATGCCATATTTACCAAAGCGTCTGTCGAGTTATTATCGTCTCGAGGGATCTTAGTTAGTTCAAATCTTGCGAACTCTCATGATCTTTCTTCTACCATTTTTTGTACATGCTCATTGGATCATTCTTTGCTTCGTATTCTCCACTATATTGATTGGCTACGAGTTGAGAGTCATAGTAGGCATAAACATCTAGCGCACCAAGCTTTTTTGCAAGGCGTAGTCCGACTAAGAGCGCTTCATATTATACTTTGTTGTTTGAAGTGATAAAATGAGGCGAAGAGACTGTTCGAGAACCTCTCCAGTTGGGGACTCCGATCTTAGGCCGACCCCAAAGCCTTGTTTTTTGCAGAATCCATCGATGTAGACATTCCATTTCTCGTGATGAGGTGGGATGTCCTTGTGGCCAGGTGCCAGTTCAGCTTTGAAGTCGGCTAGCACCAGGGATTTTTCGCTTGTTCGCCCTCGATATTAATATCGTACTCACTGAGCTCAAGTGCCCACTTCATTAACCTGCCAGATTCATTCGGACAGTGAAGGATTATCCTTAATGGTATTGAGGTGAGTACTACGATGGTGTGAGACTTGAAGTAAGGTAGCACCTTCCTTGAAGTCGTGACTACGGCGAATGCAACTTGCATTGGTATCTTGTCTTGGCGCCGTTCAGCGACTTGCTGGTATAGAAGATCGGTTTTTGCTCGTCAGGATATTCTCGCTTAATAACTCCATTTACTATGTTTTGTGATACAAAGATGTAGAGGTACAAGATCTCTCCTTCTTCAGGTTTGGCTAAGATAGGAGGGGTGGTTAGATAACTCTTCAGCTTGGCGAACGCGTCCATACACCACTGGTCCAACTTGAAACTTTTATTTCCCTTTAGGAGTGGTAAAAGGGGAGGTTTCTATACGTCAATCTAGAATTTAACATGTTTAAAGCGGCAATTAGGCCCGTGTGCTTCAGTACTTCCTTCTTAGTTTTAGGTGACGGAAGGTCGAGGATGGCTGAGATCTGTTTTGGGTTTGCTTCGATTCCTTGCTTTGTGACGATGCAGCCGAGGAATTTGCCCGAAGTAACTTCGAAGGTGCATTTGGCTGGATTGAACTTCATCCTATAAGAATTGAGTGTCTTGAAGCATTTTTCTAGGTGGTACGCATGATCTTTTGCTTCGAGGGATTCACCAACATGTCGTCAATGTAAACTCTCATTGTCTACCCGAGATCACTTGCAAACATCTCATATACGAGATGTTGGTAGCTTGCACCTTCATTTTTTAACCCAAAAGGAATCACTCTGTAGCAGTATGTTCCCCTGTTTGTGATGAAAACGGTCTTTTCCTTATCTGTCGAATGGATCATAATTTGGTTCTAGCCTCAGAAGGCATCCATGAACGATATAAGCTTGTTTCCGGCCATCACTTCCACCAACCTATGAATGTGTTGTAATGGGAAGCTATCCTTTAAGCATGCCTTGTTCAGACATGTGAAATCGACACAAACTTGCCACTTTTCGTTCTTCTTCTTTACCACGACATTATTTTCTAGCCACTCAGGGTATTTCACTTTGGCGATTGATACTGCATTTGATAGTTTTTCCACCTCCTTTTTCACTACTTGAGATCACTCGGATCCTAGTTTTCGCCATTTCTGCTTGATCGGTTTGTAAGTGGGATCAACGTTCAGCTCCTAGGACGTGATGGTAGGATTGATACCCTTCATGTTGTCCATGGACCAAGCGAAGGTGGTTACATTTTTCCTTAAGAGGGAGATGAGCTCGGCCTTTATTATCTCGTTTAAGTCTTTTTTTATTATGACGGTTTGACTAGGAAATTCGAGATGTATGTTGACTTGTTCTATCTTTTCATGCTCCGGGTGTGATCTGCTTGCTTCTTCTGGGAATGATGCTTCGATGTTTCATGAGATCTATAGCGTCCACATGTTATGCTCAGCGAGGAAACACGTCCGAGCTATCCTTTGGTTTCCTCTGATCGTCCAAGTTCCTGTGATTGTTGGGAATTTCACACTGATTGTAGGTGGAAACAACGGCCTGCATAGTATACAACCACACAATTCAAAGAATCACGTTGAATACAAGATTTTGGTCGACTACCATGAACTTGACCATTTTAGTTAAGCCTCTTGTTTGGACGGGTAGTTTGATTGTGCCAATTGATTGGACGATATCTCCGTTAAAACCTCTCAAAGTCTTTGATCCCCCTTTGATCGAGTCGCTGCTAATCTCCATCTTCTCGAGGGGTTTTTTGAAAATGATATCGACTGAGCTTCAAGTATCGACAAAAATTCGAGCAACTTTAGTGTTTGCGATGACATGCTCGATGACGAGAAAATCGTTATGTGGTTAACTGAGTCGCCGTAGGTCGTCATTCCCGAATTCTAATGGAGTCGTAGCTAGGGTGAGGTTGGTTTTTCCCTTTTGGGCGTTTTAAGCCTGTTTTTCTGCTCCTATGATTGATCGCACGGAGTCATTGCATGATAATAATCTTCCCATTATGATGTTAACTTGTCTTCAGCATAATGATCCTTCCGTTGACTGCCTTGCGGAGACATCTTCCAGGCTTCGCTCCCGAACTCGATTTGGTGGAGCCATGTTGTCAGTAGTTCATGTACTTATGTCTCGCATCGTGTTGACTTGTGCCCCTTATTTTCCTCGTGCTAACAAACTAAACCTGAAGACAGAGCCTCGACGTGCATCGTTCCCCCTAGCTCAGTTTGTGTTAATCTCGTCGTTCTGAAATTTTTTAAAAAGGATGGCTAGTAAGTGCCGGCAATCGGTCGTGCTATGGCCCATTCTTTTATGGAACTCGCAATATGCTTCAGGGTCATCGTCGACTGGTAGAGAGGGGTCCGATGACTGGTAGAGAGGGTCCGATGAGTTTTTGTCTTTGCTCACTAGGTAAGAACTGCGTCCCCTTTTTCCTTTCCCTAAGCTCGGGTAAAGTGTTGCCTGGATTCGTGATGGAGTTCGTCTCTCTCTTTTTGGGGATTTGGCGCTTGATGCTTTTTTGCCATTGCAGCGCGATCCTCCTCCACTTCAACGAACTTGTTTTCCCTGCGGAGCGTGTCTTCCAATATTTGTGAGGGGGGAGGGGGGTTGATCAGCAGCTCATCTCAAAATCTGGAATCATACCATAATGTGTTTCATAGTGTAGCGATTACCCTTCGTCATTTATAACTATTCGAGCACGACCTCATGGAACCTATCAAGGAAAATGCAAAGAGACTTTGTGGTGTTGGGAGTTTGTCCAGAGGTCGATTGTTTTGGCTTTATTCGCGATGAAGATTGAGTAGTGCTTGATAAACATCGTTGATAGCTGCTAAAAGTTATCCATGGAATTTTCTTCAGGCGAGAGAACCATGTCAGAGCCAGTCCAGATAAATTATCCACGATTAGCTGAAAAAATCCTGCATTTTGTTCTTCGGGAGCGAATTGAGCTCGTCCCATTGCGATAGTAAATGCAGTCATGTATTGGACTAGATCACTTTTTCCATCGTATGGGGTGAACTTTATCTCCGCTGAATGTCGTAATGGCATCTCGGTGATCGCCTTGAAAAGGTGTCATTTGGGTTTCCTCAAGTACTTTTGCGATGTCCGGTGCCGAGCTGGTTTTCTAATGTACTTGGGAGCTCATACTCTTGATCTGACTTCAGATCTATCATAGTTGATCTTCGGAATTTCCCTACATTCTCTGGAAGCTTACAACATTAGGTTGACTTTGGTATTGTGGTCATGTGGTCTTAGCTCGGAGAGCTATTTCTGGAGTCGAGTTGAGCACTTCAAAGAGTGGTCTGCTCACTGTGTGGATGTCTCTTCCGCTTCCCCCATCAACGAGGGCAGACATGTTATCGAGCTTGGACTACAGGTCTCAGGACTCGGCAGAGAGCCTATTTGTCTCTGCCATCTGATTGGTGAGTAGTTTGAATACGTTTTGTAGCGTCACTTTGGTTTCCTCTGTCTCATCGTCTGACTCGCGCTCTTGCTGCCGATCTTCTCGAGTTTTTTCTCCACTTTTTGTCAGCGATGGGATTTTGCGTATTGTTTGTTGCTGTTGGATGGACTTGGCGATCTTAGCTACGCTTTTCAGCTGTTGGATCGGCAAGATGTCTCTGGTTTTGATTTGTTGTTGTCGGAGACATTGCTCCTATTTCGTTCTTTTCCATCCCATGTGTTCCTTGTTTCGGTTGTCTCGTTCTATCCTTTGTTATTAGTTCCTTCAAAAACGATTTTTCAAAAGGGGAGGGATATAATGAGGCTAGATCGATGTAGGATTGCTTCCAATCTAATCCCCACAGATGGCGCCAGCTGTTGAATAAAGAGTTTTACTTAAACAATAGGTTATGTCAAACTCTGATCCGTGGGTTCAAGAATTTTATCCATAGATTAATCAAGATGATTACAAGTATATTTATACTAAGAAATCTAAGATTAATCCTAAGTAATACAAGCTTTAATTAGGCTTCGTCAATGGGCCGAGACATTCCTCGCTGAGGCCCAATTCCTCGCCGACATATCAAGTATCTTGATCCAGATGGGCCATGATCCAAGTGGGCTTCTTATCAGATTGCAAACCTGATATCAACACTAACCATCGCTAACAAAGTTAATTTTAGTTATTGCATAGAACATAAAAACCAAACTACAAAACTACATTTGCCATTATTAACCTTTTACCATATTATCCGGGAGAATATAGCTATTAATATCTTCTCCTCGATTACAGTTCACACAAGAAATAAGATAAATCTAATTATTATTTTTGTTCAGAGAACTAGAATTAAAGGACTTTTCAGTGTGTAAAATACATTAAACATATGTTAATTCTTTTTTTTTGTCACAAACATATGTTAATTAAAAACATATATAATATAGTACTTTGTTTAGTGGTTAGAATCCCTGGTGTAGATCTAGTACACCTAAATTCATGTCTCTTCAGTAGATTGTCTTCATAATATGTGTACTATGTCAATATAAAAAGAGGAAGTTCTTCTTCCTCTTTTCCAAAAAGACGGGTCTCTATCTCTATGCAAGAAAAATATAACTATAAACACGTCGTTGATGTTACATAAAGTATTTTCATGTTTGAAGATGGATCCCAAATCTTAGTCGGTCAAAATTTAACTTCAGTAAAGGTTATCTAGAACAATGTTTTTTGAAAACTTCAAGTGCTTTTTGTTAAAAATTTCAAAAGAAACTGAGAAACTAATATATACAGAGAAATTTTGTGACTCACGTGTTGAGGCAGGCATACACATGGCCCCATCGACCAGCATTATTAAATTGCCATCTTATAATTCTTGGAACTTCCACTTTCAGTTTATGGTCTAACTACTTCTAAGTTAAATATATTTGTTAAGTTGCATGAAATCGGAAGCGGAAGCGTTTGAAATTGCGGAAGCGAAAATTTTAAAATAATTAAAATTAGGTACATGTGGGAAGCATATATATAATTTAGAGTAAAATTTTAATAAAAAATAATAATCTAATACATGTGTAATTTTGCGAAAAAAAAACTAAAATGTTAAAAAATATATAACACAAATATATAAATATTGTATTCATCTATATTATTTTATTTATATAAGAATAAATAAATTATTCAAAATATATTTTCAATAAAAATGGTACAAAATATATCAAACAAATAATCATCCAATTGGAATTATTTTTGTCGTGGTCTTTAAAATCGTTAAAAAGAAAAAGCATACAACTATGAGTTTAAAATATGTAAACAATCTCATTTCTTATGTTTTTTAAATTGATTTTTGTAATTGCGATAAAAATATATTTTAAAATATATAGAGTTTTCTTTTTATTTATTGTGATTCCAATTAAGGAATCGACGCTTCCAATATGTTTACAATAAACGAATCGACGCTTCCAAAATATTTCCAAATTGAACATTTTTAGAATCGCGCTTCAATGGGAAGTGCTCTTCCAAAAACTTATGATTCCGAATCGAAGTCCGAAGCGAGAAACGGATTTCCGATGAAGCTTCCGTGCTACATCTTATATTTGATTAAAGCTAAATATGTCAGACTTTGAAATTTTACCAAATCGATTCACTTATTATTGGTGTTACTTTAGTAATTATTCATGTCGAACAAGGAACTGAATTATTTTTACAAACAAGAAACTCATATCAAATTTTTTTAGATAATCGTGGATGATAGAGTTTCCATATAAAATGAGATTTCAATGAGATTACGGGCAACCATGAAAAGAAAGGAGGCCGGAAAAGACCGGAATCTTCTTTTCTTGCTTCCAAGACTATGCTAGCAGAATGCGGGATGATAGAGTTTCCATATAAAGGGAACTTCCTGTCTTGGCTGGGATTTAGAAAATCCGAAAAAATACAATGTCGTTTAGACAGATCAGTAGGCAACGAAGGCTGGCACCAAACGTTCTCCCACACCAATGTGGAGTATCTTAAATTATGGGGTTCCGATCATCGTCCCATCCTGACCAGGATTTCCTCAAGATTTATGAAAACCCACCGGAGCTTTAAGTTTGACCGAAGATGGATTCTCAAGGACGGCTTTAAAGAAGCCATTGAAACAGGTTGGGGTTCTTTATCAGTCCCTTCCTCTCGAGTTTTTCATGATAAAATAGGAGATGTTAGGAGATCAATTTCACGCTGGAAGCGGTCTAACCCATCTAATACGGAGCGAAAAATAGAATTCTTAAAAGAGGAGTTAGAAAAAGCCCAATCAGCTGAGAACACAACAAGCGAGGCTATTCTGGATTTAAAATGGAATCTCTGTACAGCTTTCAGAGAAGAGGAATTATACTGGAGACAGAAAAGTCGAGTTCTGTGGTTACAAGCTGGGGATCGTAACACAAAATTCTTCCATGCAACAACCAAACAAAGGAGGGCCCGGAATCGCATCACCAGATTAAAAAACCCGTTGGGTGGTTGGGCCGAAAGTGAAGTAGAAATTGAAAAAGTAGCCTCCAGTTATTTTCAAAACTTATTCAAAGCATCAGAAACAGGAGATTTCGATGAAGCCCTCCGGTATATTACTGAGAAAGTGACACCCTCTATGAACGCATCCTTAATAAATGATCCACTGGATAGTGAGATTATTAGAGCGATAGGGGAAATTAACCCGGATAAGGCCCTTGGTCCGGACGGAATGACCAGTCTTTTCTACCAACGTTTCGGAGATGTAACTAATCCAGACATCTTGAAGCTGGTAAATGATTTCTTCAGATCTGGACATTTTGATCCCCGTCTAAATGCGACAAACATATGCTTAATCCCTAAGACCGATCGTCCACGGGAGATGTCAGAATTTCGACCAATAAGCTTGTGCAACGTTAGCTTTAAAATTATCTCCAAGATTCTCTGCTCGCGTCTAAAGAAAATTCTTCCAATCTTGGTGTCAGAAACACAATCTGCCTTTGTAGCAAAGAGACTCATATCTGACAATATCCTTCTAGCACAGGAAGCTTTCCATGCGCTACGTACTAACCCCATGTGTAAGTCGAAATATGTGGCCATCAAAACGGACATGAGTAAAGCTTACGATCGTGTGAAATGGAACTTCCTAGAAGCTTTACTATTAAAGATGGGTTTTAATAACAGATGGGTGTCTTGGATTAAATGGTGTGTATCCTCTGTTTCATACCAGATACTCATGAACGGAGAGCCGAAAGGAAATATCCAACCTTCCAGAGGCCTGCGACAAGGGGACCCTCTCTCCCCTTTCCTCTTTATTCTCCTCACTGAAGCTCTTATCTCACATCTACGAGGTGCAGAGGAGGAAGGAAGGATCACAGGACTAAAGATAGCAAGATCTAGTCCAGCAGTTTCCTATCTTCTGTTCGCAGATGATAGCCTTTTCTTTTGTAAGGCAGATATCCAGCAATGTGCTGAGTTGATGAGAATCATTAGGTTGTATGGAAAAGCTTCGGGCCAACAACTTAACCTTGATAAATCCTCTATTCTATTTGGTAATATGGTGGATCATGACATCAAAAGTACCCTTAAAAGAACTTTAGGCATTCATAAAGAAGGTGGGATGGGAATGTATCTGGGTTTACCAGAGAAGATTTGCGGCTGCAAACGTCAAGTGTTTGCTTTCATCCGTGAGCGCCTGAATGACAGGATAAATGTGTGGTCTTCCAAATTCCTCTCGAAAGGAGGAAAGGAAGTATTACTGAAATCGGTAGCACAAGCCCTACCTACCTATGTGATGTCATGTTTTCTCCTCCCAAAGGATATCATATCCAAACTTCATGGAGCAATAGCCAGATTTTGGTGGAGCACAAAAGACAACAACAAGAGCCTACATTGGATAGCATGGGATAAGATTTGTACCCCCTTAGATCAAGGGGGATTGGGTTTCAGTGACCTCCAAAATTTCAACATCGCCCTCCTAGCCAAACAACTTTGGCGTTTGATCCAGTATCCAAACTCTCTGCTAGCACGAGTGCTTAAAGGTCGGTATTTTCGGCATACGAGCCCAATGGATGTTTCGAAATCAAATTCTACTTCTTTTGGATGGAGAAGCATTTTAGCAGCTCAAAATCTCCTTAAGGAAGGCCTCAGACATACAATTGGTTCAGGAACCAATACTCGTGTTTGGTTGGACCCTTGGATCCCCTCAACACCACCAAGACCAGCTAAGGATATTGGTAACCCTAGAGACCCAAACCTAGTTGTTAGTCACCTCATTGACCATTCGACGAATCAATGGAATATAGATATCCTAGAAGCTCTGGTTGATCCAGCTGACATCCCGTTCATACGGAGTCTTAAACCTAGTTATCATCACAAAGAAGATGGTATTTGTTGGATTTTCACAAAGTCGGGCCTATACTCAGTCAAATCTGGCTATGAGAGAGCATCTCACTTGAAAAGTGAAGGAAAAATTCAGGTCGCACTAGAACCTAGTACAAAAAGTTTAAGAGCCCTTGTTTGGAAGTTAAAAACGACACGCAAGATAAAACATTTCCTCTGGCTAGCAATTTCGGAAAGCCTACATGCGTATAGCCGCCTAGTGGACAAGCAGTGTGGTACGGATCGATCGTGCCAAAGGTGTGGGATCGCGGAGGAGTCCATTAACCACCTCCTTTTCTTATGCCCACCAGCTTTACAAACATGGGCACTCTCAAATATTCCAACCAATCCGGGCTCTTTCCCGAGTGAATCCTTGGTAGAAAATATTGATTACCTACTCCTTCGAGCAAAGAATGAAGGGATCCCAGGGAGTTTTCTAGCGTGTTTCCCCTGGCTGTTATGGTTCATATGGAAAGCTAGAAACGACTTGATCTTCAATGCGAAGGAGATCTCCCCTTTGGATGTGGTGCAACAAGCGATAAGCGAAGAAGAAGCATGGAGAACGGCACAACTTATTTTAGACGAAAGGCAAGATCAGACATGCCCAACACAAAATCAAGACATGGTCTCGAGTTTATCACCCTATCCAAGATGCCAAGTGGATGCATCTTGGGTGAAAACTCAGATTTTGTAGGCGGAGGTTGTATTTTTGAGATAGGACTAGGACAAGTGACCTTTGGCTCGTTTGGGATATCTCAAGGGTTGTCCCCCCTTCATGCAGAGTTCAACATCCTACTTTTTGCTATGAAAAGCTCCTTACAACTTGGTTTTGAAACTATGTCCTTTCAATCGGACTGCTTACAGCTAGTGAAGCTGATTAATGAAGAAGAAGAATGGCCATCTTTGGCTTCGGAATGGAACGAATTTGAGCACCTTAAAGATCTTTTCACTAATTTTAATATTTCCTTTATTGTACGAAATTCCAATGTAAGAGCAGATATACTCGCTAAAGGAGCTCGCTCCCAAAAATCTTTATTTTCCCATGTAAACAGTTTGCTTCCAGGGTGGCTAGCTTCAAAGGCTAACCTTCTTACCCGGAATTAATATTATATGGTCTTTTAGGAAAAAAAAAGATAATCGTGGATGAAACTATATATCTATTCTCCTCCATCTGTTTTCAGAGAGTGAAAATTTCAGAGGTCAAGTCAAATTTGACCGGCAATTTCATCATAAACCATTAATTAAGGAAATATCAGATAATTATGCCAAAGTAATTCAAATGGATCTCAGAGAGAAGTTGCAGATCGCATCAGAGAGTGTAGAAGGAACCTTTGTGGATGGAAAAGAAGAAATCATCTGAATGCAAAAGACAGAATCTAGCACCTCCAACAATCATTGGAGTTTGAACAATCTAGCTTTAACATGTCGTATTGGAGGACCCGAACTTAAAAAGAACAAATTAAAGCTTATGGGAAGAAGAGCTACAATGGCAACAAAAGAGCATATCAAAATGGCTAAAAGAAGAATATGAGAACTCTAGATACTTCCATTTGGTGGTAAAAGCAAATAGGTCCAAGAAATTTTTGGAACAGCTGATTGATAAAAGAGGAACAAAGGGGAGCAGCATCTAAAGGAGAAGTGGCTCAGAGTACTTCCAATCTTTATTCTCATATTCAAATCTTGCTCTAGCCATAAGAGATTTTTTTCCGCATTCAGACCAAGGGTATTAGAAAGTATGAATTACAATCTTAATAAAAGAGTCTCAGAAAAAGAAATAACGAAAGCAGTCTTCCCCATATACCCATCAAATGTTCTAGGCCCTGATAGATTAACATGAATTTACTTTCACCATCATTGGGAAATAATGGGGGGAAGCAATCATAAAGGAAATACAAAAAAAAAAAATCAATGACCTTCTCAGATCGTGGACTTACGACCTATAAGCATGTGTTATGTGATGTACAAGATTGTCTATAAAGTTCTGGTTGAATGACTCCAAACCCTTTTCCCACAACTTGTGTCCCAAAATCAGACTGTATTTATAACAGGGAGGTTAATTATTGATAATATCATTACTTCTCATGAAGTTGTTCATGCTTTGAGGACCCACCATAAGATAGAACACAACTACTTGGCTTTAAAGTCAGACATGTCAAAGGCATACGATAGGGGTTGAGTGGTCCTATTTCCACACAATGTTGACAGCTTTTGGCTTTAACAGACATTGGATCAGAAGGGTTAACAACTCTACAACAGGTTTAAACTTCCACCCAACAGTTCCTCAAATTCATCATTTACTGTTCACAAATGATACAATCTTCATTTGTAAGGCTGAAGAAGCTCAATGTTGTAAGTTGTAACCGCTTCTAATGATATACTTAGAAGCCTCAGGCCAAATTATGAACAAAGAAAAATCATCAATCACTTTTGTAGCTAAGATAATTGATGTCTCTGTATTTACATGTTTAACGAATGCATTTATCATCATTCTTAGGTTTGTTATGTTATCAATAGGTTGCATTAGTAGAGTTACTTAGCAACTTTGCATGTTTAGGACAATTTTGCATTAGCATTGCATACATGTTGCATTTTGGAGATGTTTCAGGTACTTAGGGAACTTTCGGAACATCATGGACAAGTCGCACTCGATCACAGCTCAATAACCAACTGAGCCACGGCCAAGCCCGAGACAAGTCTTCATCGAGTCGTGACCAAGTGACCAACTCGAGCACAACTCGACAAACAAGACCAAGTCGTGACCAAGTAACCAACTCAACCAGCACTCGAGCACAACTCTATCTAAGGCCAAGCTAAGGCCAAGCCAAGACTCGGCTAAGTGCTCTAACCAACTCGAGCACAACTTCTTCTCATCCGACCAGGTCGAGCTCGACCAACTAGCTCGATATATGCTCGAGCTGGGCTTCTTCTTGTCCGAGCCAAACCCTACTCGACCATCCAGCTCGATCACAACTCGAGTTGAATCATGCGGATTTAATTGTTTGTCTTTTAGTGGTTTAGGGTTTTTCCTAGACCACTATATAAGCACTAAGCACGCTCCCATTTGAACCTATTCTTTATTTTATGCTCTTCTCTTAGGTTTTTCTCTTTGTTTTATGCTTTTAAATATTCATGGATGATCAAACCAATATCTTCGAATGAATCATGTTTTTGTTTATGATTTCTGTTGATTTATTCTTATTTTAGTTTAAGGCTCATGAATATCTGGTGCATGTTGATCTTTTATTCATCTTCTTTATTTTAAGCTTGATCTCCATAATCATCATTTTCATTTCGTTTTCTGGGTTGGATCATCAGTTTCTGGGTTTCTGTTCTTTATGTTCTTGTTGTTCTTGATCATCAGTTTCTGGGTTTCTGTTCTTTCTGTTCTTGTTGATCTTTGAGAGTTTGGTCCTTGATCTTGATGATTTGTTTAGTTATTTCTTTTTTGGGCTTTATGATTTTTTGTTCATCATGAGTAGCAAGTAGTTTTCTGGGTTTCTGAGCATGGGATAGATCGGTGTTGATACCTTGAATCTCCTAGATGTCTAAGCTCATCATTCATAAATTCCTTCTGTTTCCTTGTTCCTAATGTCTATTTCTCTATGATCAATTGAAATATGATCTTAGGCATTT
>OVAV01000811.1:0-15760 GCA_900406375.1 Iberis amara | reverse complement strand
ATATATATATATATATATATGTGTGTGTGTATGTGTGTGTGTGAGATTTAAATCTAATTTAGAGCGTAGTGACAATTTAAAACGTTATAAATTGGAATTTTTAATCATTACAAATTTAAACTATATTCATTTTGTATCATGTTATAGTTTCTAAAGTTGAATTTACTATCAAGTTCACAAATTAGATTAAATTTTAAATATTTTTTAAAAAATATATTTACTATATAGTTTTTTATAATGTGAAGTACATTATTACATTTAAATTTCACAGATATTAAATATTATAGTATTTTTATTTTTGGTTTGATTATTGATTTTAACCAAAATTTGAATTAACCGAAATAAAATTTTAAATTAGATGTCTATAAATAAAGATTTGGCTATTATAATGTATCATTGTTTTAGTGTAATTATATTATGTTTTTAGTCCGCTACTCATTTTCGCATTTGATGAGAGATTTTTTACAAAAAAATAGATTATGTAATGTATCTCCGAATTTTAACATTTAAATCATGACATATGTAGAAAGAGTATTTGTTATTGGTTTTACCTTCATTTAATCATTAATTTTTTATTTTCAATAATAATAAGAAAAGTAAAAAGTAGAGAATGGAAACAAAAAATTACATATATAATATAAGTGGATATCCAAGCTTCTTTATTCGAGATGAATGTCATTAAATAAATCAATTTAAAAAATAAATAAAATTACAAAAATGCATCAAAATATAAATAAGAACTTAAAAATAAATTAAAAATTTTCAAAAAGTTATGGAGCTGCCATGTAAGACTTAAAAATAAACTAAAAGTCTCAAATAATTGTGGAGCCGCCACTGCCATATAGTATTAAAAAATGAATGAAAATCTCAAAAAAAATATGGAGCTGCCACGTAGAACTTCAATGCTTCTCCTTTCCTATATTTAAGATTATCAACAAAAAGAAGATTTTTGACGGCATGAGCAAACCTAATAACTCGAAAACCATGAAGACATGAGCCAAACTATTTTGAATTAATATCGAAAGACCTTCTATGCATAATAAGTAAAGATATGAGGATAAGAGATCTCCTTGACAGAAACCTCTAGTTGGATGCAAGTGACCAAGTGGTGAACTATTAGTAAAAAATACTATAGGTTACAGGTTGAACAAAAGTCATTTGTACTATTTTCGTGAAAATCGAATTTCCTCAACAAAATTTTTAAAAACTTTCATTCATCTCTATCAAAAACTTTACTAATATCTAACTTAATAGCCATATAAGGATGATTGAGTTGTATCTTATGAAGAGAGTGTATAAGCTCATGTGCCAGTTAGATATTATCCATAATATGGTGATTAGGAACCAATGCATATTAGAACTGAGAAATAAGGAGTTGAAGCCAATGATTTGAAAGTTTGGAGAACACAAATAATACCACAAACACAAACTTTATTCCCAAAGGTTTTCAAAACCGATTACAAGAATTATTTTTTTACTTGTAATATAAGCTATTCTTCTAATACACTTATATGTTTTGAAAACTTAAACATGTTCTTTCACACAAGATCTCTCACAAACTCTCTTGAACAGCTTTTCAATCATAACCCCCAAAACAACCAAGACGGCTAAAAGTGTTAAAGTTTTTTCACACTTTTAGCACCTTAAATACTACCCCAAAACCCTAATGATTCTTTTTCTTCTCGTGAAGAATTTGAAATTCCTTTTCTTGAACATTTCCAAAACCATTGTTTCATTTTCTGCTCCATGTCGGCTTTCCATTTCTGAAGCACACCAACATGCCTTTTTTCCTTTTAAATTGTTGTTCCTGCCACTTCACGAACTGATCCATCATGTGCTTTAGCCCATCATATCTTCTGCATCTACAATCTCCCCCTTTTTGGCTGAGTTTGAAAACCAACCAACTCCTTTTGATTCATGTGAATTAAACACACACGGAAACAGAATACAAGCACGGAACAATATAATCCAAGATAATCTTTTAACAACCAGTAACCAAAAGCCTTTAAAACAGGCAACCATGTTCAAGTTTACAGCAACATAATCAGTCCTAAAAATAATAGCATTTTGACATTTAAGTCGATCAACCACAAAAGATTGTCAGATAAAATAAAATAAAAAAGTTTCCCCAGAACTAAAACATACTACTTAGACGTCTGCATCATCTAGTTGTGGCTCTAGCTCCTCATATTCTCTCCCTGCTTGGTAGCACAACTTAGTCAAAAATCAACAGAAAACAAACACAACATCAATGAAAACTTACATGTGTCCAACACCCGTTGAAGAATGCGAACCGCTTGAATCACTACCTGGCGAAGTATGTCCACATTTCCTGGGGGAGTAACCAAGATGTGGATCCATGCGATAGACACGCAATGATTCAAGACGTTCACCTGAGTTGAGACACACAAGATGTTGATGCTGAAGTAGACAAAATAGCAAAGATGGGAAGGCCAAATAGAACTTGCTGGAAGGCTCATACCCCCGATTCAGCACATGAGAGTACACAAGGCGGAAAAAATCAATGGGAAGACCATGATACAGCTGATACATAAGACGGGCATGAGAAGGACTCATATAGATGGTGTTCTTGGTTGCTAAGCAGTTTGTGCAGCAGATCTTGTGCAAAGCAGCCTTGTCCGGAGCAAAGCTAGTGATCTTCATGTCAGCCCAGAATGCAACACGTCCATCAGAGAAATTCTGCCAAGGCATCCTTATAGACAGCCTTAGCAATAGCTTCACCTTCTCAATCATCAACATCCTCAAGTCCTAGAGCCCTATTAACATGAGTAGCAGAGAAGGCATAGATGAGTGACCGCGAACCCAGACAAGTATCGATGTCAAATTAGTCCGTTCAGAAGGCAGATGAGCCAGAACTCCCAAATCACTTGACAAGCAAAATCGAGAAGACCAACAATCGTGCCTAAATAACCAAAATTCTGAATGAGGGCTCAATTTGAGGAGGAAGTACCGTGAGATCAACATTGCGTTCTTCCAGCAAAGAGATTGTGATGAAAATATCATGACGTGCCTGAGCCAAAGCAGAGAAGAACCGAGTCAAATCAAAGACAGGCGACAATAGTAGAGAAGCGTTACGAGTGTGAGGGTGAGTGTGACGAGTTGACTGACCATGTGCTGAACTACGGTGCTTGATTCGAGAGGATGAAACTGGTGTTATTGTTGCATGCATTTTCGGAGGCGGAACTAGAAACGGTGGTTCGAGAGTCTCAAAGTTTGCACCATCCGGAGTATGAAAAACGGTGGTGACAGAGGCTGAGATAGAGGTGATGAAGGTGCATCGGCGACATGGAGGACCAGCGGTAATGAGCGGAAGTTACCAGTAAACTCTTGAGTATGCTGGATTTCTTTAGTCGTATGAGGTGCGCCAGACATCATGATGATGGGCGTAGCAAGAGAATTCCGAGAGCCAGAATCAGCCACAGACGGTATGGGTGATTGATTGTAAAGCCAGAAAATCCTGAGAGCAATATGTTCATGGTGAAAAACAAATTGCAGCCGTGAAAAAAAACAATGAGAGAAGATGAGACAATTACAAGAATTTCGGAACAGATGTGACGGTTCGTGAAGCGACGCAGCCCTAGAAAGGGAAAAGGCACATTCCAGCCAATATTACTTGAGTGAGTTAGAATAAAATGGGCCTAGTGGGCTTTTTTGTGTTAACATTGCAGCCATGTCCACATATGAGTAAAAACAAGGCAGTGTCGTGATAGTCCAACACACATACACACACGATTGAATATGTTTGAGCCATCCTAAGAATCTGATACAGCCAAGAGAAAACGCACAAAGAGAAACACAAATGACAAGGACATTAGACATCAACTTAATAAACAACTTAGAAGTAAGACACAAGATGTATGGGAATCAATCATAGAACATGAAACGTTGTGCATAACACATATACCAAACAACTTTGAACGAATGTGTGCAACTGAATGTTGGCAGTCAGAGAGTTAAACAACGGAAACAATGATGTTAAGTAACAATGACTAGTCTTTCACATGTCTTTAACCAGTGAGAAACCACGTTTTCAACCTTTTGAATGGGTACAAGGCAGCTAGAATTTCCTTTGGGTATTTGTCAGCTGGGTATCATCACATGCCTTCAGATATCCAGACTTTGATATATCACATTTTTTAAATATATATATACCCTCAGCTCTTTGACCTCCTTATTGTTGCATTCAGTTGTATGTGGGCTCACTTGTGATGGCATGACATGTAGCTCTTTTTCACTGCAGATCAAAGTAGTAACAGGATACTCATCATGTTCATCTCCCCAACCACACTCCCATCTCTTGCAAAAATGTTTATAGTTCACAAACACCAATAGACTTGCGCAGGTTGACAAATCTATTGAAATCCAGTGGTTTAGTGAATATGTCAGCTAATTGAAACTATATGCTCACATTATCCACCACAACAACCTTATCCTCAACTAATTCCCGATTAAAATGGTGTCTTATATCGCTGTGTTTTGTTCTTGACACAGGATTCTTTGAGATGTTGATTGCACTCTGATTGTCATGGTGTACTAGCATTTGTCCAGACACATACCCATAATAATTACTCATTTTTTTCATCCACAGCAATTGTTTACAGCAACTCCCAATGCAATATGCTTAGCTTCTGCTGTTGATAGAAACACATTGTTCTGTTTTCGACTCAACCAAGATATCATATGGTTCCCAAGAAGAAACCTTCTCCACTGGTGCTGCGTTTATCATCCAGACTGCCAGTCCAGTCAGCATCACAATACCCTGCAAGATTTGGATTGTTGTCTCTAGTGTAGTACAATCACATACTAGTTATTCCTTTGACATACTTGACAATTCTTTTCAATGCCTTGAGATGTGACATCTTGAGTTCTGCTTGGTATCTAGCACACACACCAACACTTAAACTAATATCTAGATGACTCGCTGTGAGATACAACAAACTTCCAATTATACCACGGTAAAGCTTCTGGTCTACATGTTCTCCATGTTCATCCTTTGAGAGTTTACAAGTGGTGCTCATGGGAGTTTTCGCTATTTTGAATGAATCCATTCCAAACCTTGTCACAAGATTCTTGGCATATGTACTTTGTGAAATGAAGATTACATCATCTTTCTGTTGTACCCGTAAACCAAGAAAATATGTTAGTTTCCCACACATGCTAATTTCAAACTCATGTTTCATACATCTGATAAAATCATCAACAAGTGGTTGACTGGTGAAGCCAAACACTATGTCATCCACATAGGTCTGCACAACCAAGAATTCTTGGTCCTTTGAGTAGTAGAACAGAGTCTTGTCCACACTTCCACAGACATAGTCTTGTTTTAACAGAAAGATGGTTAATCTTTCATACCACGCTCTGGGAGCCTGTTTTAGTCCATACAGTGCCTTTTGAGCTTTTACACATGATTGGGATGATCAGAATGTTTGAACCCTTTGGGTTGATCAACATATACTTCTTCTTAAATAATGCCATTTTGAAAAGCACTTTAAACGTCCATTTGGTGTAGTTTGAAACCCATAACACAGGTCATTCCAAATACGAAACGAATGGATTCTAGATGAGCCACAAGAGGAAACATTTCATCAAAATCAATTTCTTCTACTTGGGAGTACCCCTGTGCTACCAGCCTTTCCCTTGTTGCAAACCACATGACATGTTTCATCAATTTTGTTCTTGAAGATCCACTTAGTACCAACGATGTTTACATTCTCAGGTCTGGGTACCATAGTCCATACATTGCTTTTCTCAAATTGTTCTAGTTCTTTTTGCATCGAAGATATCTAGTATTCATCTTCCATTGCTTCTTTGTGAGGCTTGGGTTCGATCATTAACACAAAACAGGAGTAACCAACCATTTCTCGAAAGTTAATATTCTTCTTCCTTGTTACTCTTCCATCTATTACATTCCCAATGACATCTTTCTCGAATTGATTTTACTTGGATTGTTCAAGACTTGTACTTCTTCTTCTGTTTCTTCTGCTACTTCAGTTGTTCGAACTATCTGTGAAGTATCCTGACTTGGAACAGAGATCAATGCTTGTGATTCCTTATATGAGATAGTGGAGGTAATCGTATAAAACGTTTATAGTCTCCATCACAACCTTAGTCCATTTGTTGAAGCCTATGTATGTTGTGCTTACCATAGAGTATCCCAAAAAAATTCCATCAACACTTCTGGCATCAAACTTCCCAAGTTGATCTTTAACGTTCCGTATATACACAAACAACCAAAGATGTGAAAGTAGCTCATGTTTGGTGAATTTTCTTTCCACATTTCATATGGAGTGGCTATTGTTCCTTTCCTGACATCTCTGTTTATGATATAATATGATGTGCTCACAGGTTCAGCACAAAAGTGTTTTGCTATTTTGTTGGCATGTAACATTGCTCTAGCCATTTTCTGCAACGTTCTATTCTTCTTTCAATTACTCCATTCTGTTGGGAGTTCTTGGTGCTGACAGCTGATGAACAATGCCTTGACCAACACATAATCTTTCAAAGGCTTCATTTTGATATTCACCTCCTCGATCACTCATGATAGTCTTGATGCCCCATCTTTCATTCTTCAGTTGCAAGGCTAAGATTCAAAAACTCTCTATTGTCTCTGATTTTTCCCTCTTAAATCTCACCTAGGAGTATCTGGTGAAGTCATCAACCAACGCAAAGATGTATCTTTTCCCAGCAATACTTTCAACCTGAATTGGTCCCATAAGATCAATGTAAAAAAGATCCAATGGACTCTTTCTGGTGATCTATGTTACATTTGGGTGATGCACTTTAATCTGTTTGCCTTGTGAACAGGGTTCACACACATAATTCTCATCTCCCTTTAGCTTGGGTAGCCCACAGACTAACTCATGATTAGCTAACTTAACCAGTGTTCTGACATTGACATGCCCCAATTTTTCGTGACAAATGTCTAGTTAACTTGGTGATGTTGCTATGAAACACTTCTCAGTTGGTTTTCACATATAGCAATTGGTGCCTGCTCTAATCCCCTAAAGTTTCACATCTCCTAATTCATCAACAGCTTGACATTCTTTCTTTGTAAATGTCACAACCAAACCTTCGTCACATAGATGACTGATATTGATAAATTTGACTGTCAGTCCTTCCACCAAGTATACATTCTGAAGCTTGATTACAATCACCACTTGTATGACCTCTTCCTCTGATTTTCCCTTTTGCTCTCCCACTAAACATGACATTTCCATGTTAGGATCCTCAAATCCTTTAAGAGCCTCTGTTTTGCCAATCATATGTCTGGAACAGCCACTGTCGAAGTACTAGGCACTTCCTTGTTCGTCTGTTGAGCTATCTCTAATGTTAGTGTTGAGTAACAGTACATGAATTCCTTTCTTACCCAAACTTTGTCTCTGTAACGTTTGTCAACATGATAGTCACGCTGGTGAAGCACCTGAAAGATTCTTTCAGTCCACCAATAGCAATCTATCTTGAGATGACCTTTCTCTCTACAGTAAGTACGGCTCTTGGATGATCTAGTAATGTTCTTTCTCCTAGGATGTGAAGATCGATGAGTCACAACCTTTGTCCCAAAACTTTCTCCTTTGTATTTAATCACATGTGTTGATTTGACTTCTTCCTTATCATGTCCCACAGACGCCTTGACTAAGGTAGTTGTGTCAGCTAACACTCCTTCATATCCCAATCCCCAATTTATAGTACCAGATTTCCCTAGTGTGAGCAACTTATTAAGGTCCTTGGTTTTTTTTAGAGCATTTTGACTTGCTTCAATTGTTCTCGCAGCTGATGTTGCAACAGCTCAATTTTCCTTTTTTTTCTTCATGTAGCTCAGTCTTTAGAATATCAAGCACCTCATTAATGCTAAGTTCTAATTTTTGGACTGCAACAGACTATCACACAAGATTTTTTCATCAAACAGAGATACTTCAATATCAACATTAGAATCTGAGTCTAATCCTTATTCAATGATTCCAACATATGCTACCAAATTAAGCATCTCTTTTTCACTACCATCACCGAAATTAGTGTCATCGCTTTCATTATATTGACTTACGAATGACTTCTCTTTTCGCTTTTGCAGATTCACACACTCATATTTTAGATGACCAAACCCCTTGCATTCATAGCATTTTTAGAATTTCTTTCTTCTTAAGGTTCGGACAATCTGCCTTGAAATGTCCATACTCTTTACACTCATGACACTGAACATCGTTTATGTGATACCCTCTATCATTGTCAATTAGTCTCAAGCTTACTTATGTTTGATGTTTCTCGTTGTTGCCCACGATAAAACTTCTTAAAGTACCTTTTGACAATAAGTCCAACAACATCTTCAAGTGATTATGGTGTCTGTTGTTCACATATTGTGAAGGCAACACCTTTCCTTTTTAGTTTTTCTTGTTTGATTTCAAACTCTCGTGCTTGCAACATACCAACAACTTGTTCAAATGACATTTCATCGGAGTTTTTGGTTACCTATAGTGCAGATTTGTGAGATTGATATTGGCCTGGTAGACATCTCAGAAACTTCTTGACCGTTTTATTTCCTTGTAGTGTTTTCCCAGCACATCTGAGCTATGGACGACAACTTGCCACGGAACTCTTCAAAACTTTCATCTTCACTCATCTCAAGTCGTCCAAACTCAAAAGCTAGTAAGTCCACACGTGTTCTTCTCACATCAGTAGTTCCTTCATATGTTGCTTGAAGAATATCCCAGCCTTATTTTTTAGTTTTTCATTCTTGAACTCGTTTGAATTGGTCTTTAGTGAGTGAGCACCAGATTGTTGATAATGCTTTTGAGTTGTATTTCAACTTGAGTTTCTCAGCTACAGTCTACTTACTACATTCTCTGGTGACCCGTTCCCCACCTTCGTTTTTCTTCTGCAGTATTGTCCAACATGTGGTTACCACGGTCCACACATCTTCATCCACGTCTTGAGAAGCTCACGTATATGAACTTTCCACCATATGAAGTTATCAGGATCCAGTAACACAATTCTTGTCATTGGTAGTTGAGTGTTCTCCATTCCTTATCGCAAGATCTTCACCTGTTTGTGAAAGAATAAACCTCCTTTCTCAGATGCCCGCTCTGATACCAATTGAAAGTTTGAAGAACACAAAAAAATATCACAAACACAAACTTTATTCCCAAAGGTTTTCAAAACCGATTACAAGAGTTATTTTTCTACTTGTAATATAAATTATTCTTCTAATACACTTATATGTTTTGAAAACCTAAACATGTTCTTTCACACAAGATCTCTCACAAGCTCTCTTGAACAACATTTTAACCCTAACCCCCAAAACAACCAAGACGGCTAAAAGTGTTAAAGTTCTTTCACATTTTTAGCACCTAAAATACTACCCCAAAACCCTAATGATTCTCTTTCTTTTCGTGAAGAATTTGAAATTTCTTTTCTTGAACATTTCCAAAACTGTTGTTTCCTTTTTTGTTCCATGTCAGCTTTCCATTTTTGAAGCATGCCAGCACATTTACCTTTTAAATTGTTGTTCCCGACACTTTACAAACTGGTCCATCATGTGTTGTAGCCTAGCATATCTTCTGCATCTACATGCTTTAATCTATCGGCCAAAAATTTTGGAATGATATTATAAGTCACATTAGTAAGGTAATTGGATTATAGAGTTATACGTATTATTTAAGATTGGGTTAAAAGTGGCGGTTTCAAAAAGAAAAAGGTAATTAATGAACACAATGGTTTTAGTGTTACAATCCATTTTTTTGTAATGCAATACTTTATTTCAATAAAAAATCCTTATACAATAAGTTGTTTCAAATTTTTAGTTTTATAAAAATGAAAGAATGCCTAATCTCTAGAGTTAAACCACATCTCCATCAAATTGGGAAATGGTAGAATCCGATTAACTCTAAGGGAGCTAATCTTGTCTTTGATAGAGTGTTCAATAATCTTGGCCAAGAGGTTTGAAGAGCATGGAGAAGAACCATGTTTACGCAGATTTCGTTCTCTCCAAGTAGTGTGTATTGAGCATTGGAAGACAAGTCGCATAAGGAGATGATGCGGTCAAGAGATACCACCACTAAGAAGATGTGATGTGATAGACGACCAAGAGTATGTATGCGGAGACTGAAGTTTGCTTATGGCAAGTCGCCACACCAGTGAAGTGAATGGACAATTGAAGAATTGGTGATCTCGGTTTTCACACTGATATTGACAGAGAATACAAGAGATAGACACATTTCTATTTCAGAAGGCAATTTTGTCATCTATGGCTAGTCGATTAAATATTGCTAACCAAATGATGAAGGAATGATTTGGAGTAGTTTGAGAGAATATTTAGCTCATGGAACAATCCATATTTTTGACCACTAGACAAATTTTCCGTTAGAAGAAAGTTGAAGAAGAGCTTCTTTATTATATTCATTAACTCGATGAGGGATAAGATGTAAAAGAGTTTGGGATAAGACATGTGTTGAAGACTTGAAGTGAATAATTGTTGTAAACAATCAATGATTACTTTGCGAACATGTGTCTCCTGGTTCAACACTTGGCCCTCTCGTGGATCATCATCTCTCGTAAATTAAATTTTCATCTTAGCATTATCTTCAGTATTGTTTTAATATTTTTACTTCCTTAATATCAAACCTTTTTTTATGAGATACCACTCAATAACCTCTTTTATATCTATAACTAAGAATTGAACACTTATTTAACAGGAGTGATATACCAATTTTAAATAATCTTTTTTTTTTTTATCTTTGCACATTCTCTCTCAATCATATGTGTCTTTTTTTAATTTCACATCTATTTAATAGTCAGACTATGTTAGATAGTCGAACTACCGAACGTTATTTTTGAGTTTAAGATTTATATTTTGGGTTTAAGGTTTATATTTTGTGTTTATGATTTATATTTTGTGTTTAGGGTTTATATTTTGTGTTTAGAATTTATATTTTGTGTTTAAAGTTTATATTTTTGTGTTTAAGGTTTATATTTTGTGTTTAGAGTTTATATTTTTGTATTTAGGGTTTATATTTTGTGTTTAGGGTTTATATTTTTGTGTTTAGAATTTATATTTTATGTTTAGGATTTATATTTTGTGTTTATGGTTTATATTTTGTGTTTAGGGCTTATATTTTGTGGTTTAAGGATTAAGGTTTATATTTTGGGTTATGGATTTATATTTTGTGTTTAGGATTTATATTTTGTGTTTTTGGTTTATATTTTTGTGTTTAGGGTTTATATTTTTTGTTTAGGGTTTATATTTTGTGTTTAGGGTTTATATTTTTGTGTTTAGGGTTTATATTTTGTGTTTATGATTTAAATTTTGGAGTTTAGGGTTTATACTTTCGAGTTTAGGGTTTATATTTTAGAGTTTAGGGTTTATATTATGGTGTATAGAGTTTGGAGTTTAGGGTTTATATTTTGGAGTTTGGGGTTTAAGGTTTATATTTTTGAGTTTCAGGTTTATATTTTCGAGTTTGGGGTTTAAAATTATGGAGTTTCGGGTTATCATTTTGGGGTTTAGGGTTAATATTTTAGGGGTTTATGGTTAATATTTTGGAGTTTCAGGTTTACATTTTTGGCGTTTAGAGTTATATACATAAGTAGTAGTACTATTTTTTTAAGTAGTCCAACTATTTATGAGTTTATATTTTACTAATCCAATTCACTATTCACTATTTAAAAAATATAAATATGTTTTTAATAATTTAAATTATGTTAGATATAGAAGAAAAAAAATACGTGTTTTTCAAAGTAAATTTTTCTGATTTGATTATTTAAATTGAAATGCTTACCAGCACCTCTTGTCGAAACAATTAAGATATCTTATCTATGTTTATTCCTAAAATCTAATAATATACGTAGATAATTAATATAACATTTAAAAGTGGTTATTCATGCAATTGAACTTTTTTATCTCTTAAGATTCTAGACTTGGTTAATCAAGTTTTGATGGGCTTTTGATTTTTTTAAAATTCATCAGTTCTAATTTTAAAAACGGGTAAAAAAATCTTTTTAACTTTCATTTTTTGAAATTTTGTATAATTATTTTATTTTTATAATTTTTAATTAATTTTAATTTTCTAATTTTAAATCTTAAAATTTTAAATTTTTTTATATTTTTCCAAATTTTTTTAAAATTTTTTGAATTTTTATAATATTTTGAATTTTTTTATTTTTTTATAATTTTATATAATATAGTAATTATTAAAATAATATTTTTAATTAAAAAATATTATTTTTACCATGTCATCGTCGATAATACTATTTCAGTAAACAATTTTTTTGGTAGAATCAAAATTAAATGTTTAATATGCTAAATTATAAGAATGAATATCTAAAATGTTAATAAAAAATTGTAAAGTTTAAATTGCCAATGAATGTCATCTTAGAATCTTAGAGTTTATATTTTTTTAAAGTTTTTAAAAACACCCTTACAAAACAATTTACTACAAGATGAAGAAAATAATGGAAAGTTTACACGTGGCGAACAATTTCATCACTGATTCGGAGAAGCGAAAACGTCGATCGCCACATTCTCCTCCTCCTCCGCCTTCGCGACTTCTGATCGGAGAAAGTGTCTGTGCTCTGGACGAAATCGAAACCGTTTATGTGTACCGGGTCGGGTTCGGGTTCGGATCCGGAGTCGAGCTCCAACGGCTGGAGCCGAGCTCGTGGTTTAGTGGTTAAGACTGTGATTCTGATTGGGGGCGCTCTTCTCCTCAAGCGTCTCACTAAGTCCACCACTCGTAGGGATCACGCTCGCCTCGTCTCTCGTTCTCTCACTGGAGAGAAGGTTTAATCCTCAATTCCAATGTTTACACTTAGGTTTCCTCAACTCGGAACTACGAAATTTCCATTGCTTTTCATTCTATTCTGTGTTTCCATAGATAAATCTTGTTTTCAGCTATGAATTTAGTGTCATAGCATTAAATTAAGTTGTTTCTTTTGTTTCCGATTTGAGGTTTTTTTTTGTTTCCATGATTTTGAAGCATTCAAGAGAGCAAGCTTCAAGGGATCCTGAGAATTACTTCAACATTAGGTCTGTGATGTTCTTGACCTCTAATTTACTTATCATCCAAACGAAGAAACTAGGTTTTCAACTTTTTGCTTCTCTAAACTTCAAGCTCTTAGGTGCAAATTTCGGTTAGAATGCATAGAAACTTGACCCTTGGATTTTCAAGATCGAGGCTACTGATATCTTTCTATAGCTTTTTTCTGGCATCTGAGTTTGAGTTTTTTTGTGCAGAATGCTGAGCTGCCCAGCTGCAGAGATGGTGGATGGTTCGGAGGTATTGTATCTCGAACAGGTAATCTCCTAATTCTCTGTTGCAACTGCATAATCGATGTACGTTTCTGTATGAATCTGTTTTGTTCTTTATGTTCCTTAGGCGTTTTGGAGGACTCCTCAGAAACCGTTTCGTCAAGTATGCATTCCCTCACGGGTTCTTTTGTTTAATTCCATTTGAACCAAGTCCTGCTAAAAATCTTATGCATTGTTTTGATTCCAGAGACTATACATGGTTAAGCCATGTCCAAAAGAGCTGAAATGTGATGTCGAGGTGAGGATATTGAACTGTTGTGATCTTTTTATGTATTCCAGTACAGTAGAGTTTTGAGCTGTAATCTATGCCAGGTAAGTTCATATGCAATTAGAGACGCCGAGGAGTACAAAATTTTCTGTGACCGCCCTAAAGACCAACGCCCCCTTCCTGAAGAAGTTATCGGTGTAAGTCTTTAAGATTATGCAGGTTTGACGAGATTTCTAGCTATTGGAGATTAACTTTATAAATTGATCAAAACGAACAGGACATTGGAGAGCATTTGACAACTATACACCTCAATTGTTGTGACCGTGGGAAAAGTTGTCTGTACGAAGGGTCAACTTCACCTGTTGGATTTCCAAATTCATGGGTATGTTTTTATAAGAAAAACTCATAATATCTTGGTTCCACACGTATGGCGCACAAAAGTGCTGAAGTTTCTTTGATTCTCTGATTACAGAATGGGGCTAGCTATTCTACTTCAGATCTTACAGTCTTGAAAAACAATGAGATACACCTCTGGGATCGTGGCTTTGATGAGAATGGAAATCAGGTTAATCCCATGTTTCTCATTTTTATTAAATTGTATGTCGAAAGCTTTCATTTTTATTAAATTTTTGTTTTGGGATTCTGCAGGTTTGGGGGCCTAAGCAAGGTCCATACGAGTTCAAGCCAGCAACATCCTCGAGCATCAATGGAAACTTGTCTGCTTTGAACATGCTTTATCAGTCTACAATCGACAAACCAATTCAAGGATCACTCATCTTGCAAGATTAGCCATTTTTCGTAACCCCTTGTCCTACTATCTCTTCCCATATGTATTACACTTGTCTCTTTATTCATCTCTGCCATATTATATGTCATTTTGGTACATAGAGCATTTTGAATATCAGAAGCATTTCAAAACAGGAACAACTTCATGTCACTGGATTGGTTGGTGCATCGTGCTTTGGCTTTCGTAGTGGTGATTAGATATTAAGGATGGATAGTGAACTTAAGGATGGATAGTGAACTAACATATTGAAAGAGACTCTTATGCATTTAGAGTCTTTAGATGAGCATAAATAACAAAGTGGAGTGGACGAGTGAGATTATGCTTTTTCTTATGAGTTCATTTTCATTCCAGCTCATCGACATAAGATCTTTGATTGTTGAGAGAGTGCAAAAGAGTTGTAATTCCACTTTTATTAATCTATAAGAGTTATAGTTTTAGTTATCTAATATATAAAAAGAGAGTTTATCTCTCACAAGCTAACACCTCAGCTCTTCCTCTCATGACACCTCAGCATTTCTTTTTTACAAGTCATCACATATTGTTTATGTTAATTTAACGATCAAACTTCATAATTTCATTAATTAAGGAAAAAAGTGTTTGACTATCCCGTTTCTAGGAAGAGTTTAGCCGATGACGACTCTTCTAGGGCTTCAATTCCCCACCATCTCCGCAAAACCCTTCAGCGTATCAGAGAGATTACCGGGAAAACAGCACTCCGACGACGATATCTATGCCGTCTGTAAAGATTTCTTCGATGACCCTACCGAGATAGCCTAGAAGTTCTTCTTTTCTAGGTACTTACTACGACGACAATGTTTTTGTTTGCCTTTTGACTTTAGTTTTCCTCTGTCGTTCATCAATTCGGGCTGCACGATCCTCTTATAAATTTGTACTTTTAGAAAACTAGAAGAGAGAAAAAGAAGGAGGCAAGTATTCCTTCATCAAAACTTACACCTTTCTGCATCTTGCTGCTATAGCTTTCATTATTTCATATGAATATTGTCTTGCATAATTTAGTGGCTGTTACCTAAGGGAATTAATGGCTTAACTGCTCGAAGGAACTTTGCTTCAAGTAACACTTATCATTGTACTATTTATTGATATCGTTGAATGACAATTATACTTCTTTTCCCTGTTTGATGCTCTTTGTTGTTATTATTCAGATGCAGGTCATGTAAGAGGTCCATCTTTCATAAGGGAGAGTGAAACTTATCATGTTACAAGAGATTCTAGAACTTTTCTTCTTGCCATTAACAAAGCATTACATTATCATCTCTTTGTGTCTCTACAATTCTTTTCAGTTATGGGTGCTTTTTTCTTTATCCTATGATTCTTTTTAAAGATTAAAAGAATACCTTTTACAATGTATCTGGTAGTACCAGTCTGGCAGTCTTCGGAGTGCGGTTAGAAATCGTAAAGTATTGGTGTTTGTTTAAGCTTAAATTAA
>OVAV01000810.1:0-15791 GCA_900406375.1 Iberis amara | reverse complement strand
TCCTTGGGACTGAAACTTATCCCTTCTCTGTTGCTGTTACAGGTGTGAGCACCGTCATCAGAGGTGGTGGGATTGTGATCCATGGCCGGATTTGTGGTCGGTGATGATTTCTAGGTGGCTATGGAGGTGGTTATGGATTTCCTCGGAAAGGATCCTAACATTGAGTTCTTCATCCAATTTTAATGGCCGATGTTTATGGCCTTCACTATGGGGATGGGATTGCCTTTCCCTTTCTCTATCCTTTTTCGTTGTCAGTGCTTCAATCATGGAATTATGGAGATTATCATGGTGATTCTCATTGTTCTTACCATCTATTTAATGGAGATTTTTTTGGAACTGCTTCACAAATCTTCTTCTCTTCACTCTTCTCTGTTGGTTAAGACGGTCGATCTTATCAACAAACTTAAGATGGCTTCTCGTTCATCTCAACCAAGGAAAAAGATTGGTCTTTCGAGTTACTGTTTGTCGAAATTGGTTAAAAAGGTTTTACACCTTCTCGGAGATATGAGTACATAAAATGACAGTTTACCATCCGCTCCAGAGATGACTTCCAAGTTGGAGGATAAATCTGGAAATTTTTTGAGTCATGTGGTTGATGGAAAACAACCGGCGGGAAATAAATGATCCTAAGTTGGAACTGCCAAGGAGCAGGAAGCTTCTTGGCAGCTAGGCGTCTGAGGGAATTCCGGCGCACGGTTTTCCCAGGGATGCTTTTTCTTATGGAAATGAAACAAAATCGTCTTTTTCTTCAATATTTGCAAGCTCATTTAGGATATGATTTTCTTTTCACTGTGGATCCTTCTGTTCTTAGCGGTGGCTTAGCTTTGTTTGCTTTGTCTTCTTTTGATGTTCAAGTTATTTCTAGCACTAAGAATGTAATCGATGTAAAGGTTACAATCAACGGGAACAAAACTTTTATCTCTTTTGTTTACGGCGATCCTGTTGTTTCCAAACGCGAACTAGTTTGGGAACGTCTAAAACGAATAGGTTCTTCAAGATTAGAGTCATGGGCAATGATAGGTGACTTTAATGAAATAGTTGATAATACTGAGAAACAAGGAGGCCGCATAGGGCCCGAAGCTTCCTTTCTAGATTTTCGTTTAATGAGGGAATGTTGCGGTATGATTGATTTCCTTTTTACTGGCAACTGCCTCTCTTGGGTGGGGAGACGTGGTAGAAACTCTGTTCGGTGTCGCCTAGATCGTGCAATGGGTAATGAAGATTGGCATGACCTATTCTTGCATACTCATGTTGAGTATCTTCGGTTTTTGGGTTCGGACCACCGTCCTCTGATGATTCACGTAGACAATCGCAAACCGCGAGGATCATGTATTTTCTGATTTGATAAGCAATGGCCGACAAAGGAGAATTTTGAAAACACAGTTCGAGATGGTTGGCACCGTGGTGGTTCGGATATCGATACTTCCATTGGGGACAAAATCAAGAATTGTCGTGATCGCATTTCGTGATGGAGAAGGGAGGAGCAGATAAATTCCTCTAGAGATGCGGATTTCTTGAAAAAGCAAATTGATTTTGCTCACTCTCATGACAGTCATTCAACGCAGGAGATTGCGGTTCTCAGTAACCGTCTTCGCTCTGCTATTTTGGATGAGGAGATGTTTTCGAAGCAGAAGAGTCGTGTAACCTGGTTGCAAGAGGGAGATAGGAATACTCAGTTTTTCCATGCAACTACGAAACAACGACAAGCTCAGAATCGTATATCGGGCTTGATTAAGGGGGATGGCTCTTGGACGGAGAAAGAGGAGGATATGGAAGTTGAAGTTGTTACCTACTATCAAGAGTTATCTACAAGTTCTGCGGGGGTAAATATGGATATGGTGTTGCAGGCCTTAAAGTCAGCTATCACAACTGATATAAACTCCCAGCTGCTTAGACATGCTTTAGCTGAAGAGATTAAGGCAGCATTATTTGCTTTGGCTCCAGAGAAGGCACCAGGGCCGGATGGCATGAATGCCCTCTTTTTCCAACGATATTGGCATACTGTTGGGAGCAATGTTGTGCATTTGGTACAGGATTTCATAGCTAATGGATCATTTGATAGTCGACTTAATGAGATTAATATTTGTCTCATCCCGAAACTAGATAGACCTAATAAGATGAAAGATTTTAGACTGATAAGTCTCTGTAATGTTATTTACCTAAAGGTTTTCTTACCTTCAATCATCTCTGAGACCCAATCGGCTTTTGTTGGAGGAAGGGTTATCTCTGATAATATCTTCATGGCTCAAGAAGCCTTTCATGCCTTACATACGACGGAGTATTGTAGGAACAACTTCATGGAAATTAAGACAGATATGAGCAGTGTTTTGAAACCCGACCCAGACCCGCGGTCGAACCGGCAAAACCGGTGACCCGGTAAAGAATCCGGTTCGAGTTTGTCTTAAAAACCGTTTCTTTAAAAACCGATAAAACCCGGTAAAAAACCGTGACCCGAGTCAACCCGAAAGATCGGGTCAATATACTGATTAATAAAAAAATGATTTGTGCAACTCTAATTAATAAAGGTAATATTTCATTTGTATATAAATATTATTTTGGTATTAATATAATTGACTAATATATACTATGATTTGCAAATTTATATACATTGATGGAAATTTCATTGTGATACCCAAAAAGACCACAAAAATTATATAAAAAATGTAGATTGGTTAAAGTGATGTGTTTATTTCTTGTTGACATTAGATATTTTTTCTTATACTATTATACTAGTTTTTGTACTAATACTCTAGATTTTGAATTACTATTTTACATTTATTGTTAGATATTTTGCATCATGTTTTTATCATTTAATTTAAAGTTTATATCAAAATTGTTAGAAATTAAAAGAAATATTTATTGGATTTTTGTAAAAAAATATTTATATAAGATATATATCTAAACATATATATAAAATAATAAAAATAATCATTAAATTATTGACTCGTGGTTGACCCACGGTTGACCCAGAGACTCAGTGACCCGGAAAGTCATCCGGGCTGATCTTCGGTTCAGTTTTCAAAACTTTGGATATCAGTAAGGCAGGANAGGACAAAACTTGGGTTCACCCCCTTGGTGAATTCTCAAATTCACCTCACCTCTTTACACCAATCATATTGCCACATAGGATTAGTAAAAAAACATTAAATTAAATGATTAGTTTCCAAAATATAATTTTTAAACCCCAAAATATAAACCTAACCCCAAAATATAAACCCTAAACCCCAAAACATANAAACCCCAAAAAATAAACCCTAACCCAAATATAAACATTAAACCCCAAAATATAAATTCTAAACACCAAAATATAAACCCTAACCCCAAAATATAAACCCTAAACCCCAAAATATAAACCCAAAATATATTTTGGGGTTAGGGGTTTATATTTTGGGTTAGGGTTTATGTTTTAGGGTTTAGGGTTTATATTTTGGAGTTAGAGGTTTATATTTTGGGGTTTAGGATTTATATTTTGGGGTTTAGGGTTTATATTTTAGGAGTTAAGGTATATAATTGGGTTAGTGTTTATATTTGTGTTTAGGTTTAGGGTTTATATTTTGAGGTTTAGGGTTTATATTTTGGGGTTTAGGGTTTATATTTTGGGGTTAGGGTTTATATTTTGGGGTTTGGGTTTATATTTTGGGGGTTAAGCTTTATATTTAGGTTAGGGTTTATTTTTTGGGGTTTAGGGTTTATATTTTGGGGGTTAAGGTTTATATTTGGGGTTTAGAGTTTATATTTTTGGTTTAGGGTTTATGTTTTGGGGTTTAGGGTTTATATTGTGGGGTTAGGGTTTATATTTTGGTGTTTAGGATTTATATTTTGGAAACTAATCATTTAATTTAATGCTTTATTTTACTAATCTTATGTGGCAATACGATTGGTGTAAAGAAGTGAAGTGAATTTGAGAATTCACCAAGGGGGTGAACCCAAGTTCTGTCCAGTAAGGCATATGACCGTGTTGAATGGCACTTTCTGAGAGCAGTGATGTCCAAATTAGGGTTCGCTGACAGATGAATAGCTTGGATTATGCAGTGCGTAACTACAGTATCCTATCGAGTACTTATTAATGGAGTTCCTAAAGGGTGTATCAAACCTTCTAGAGGGCTACGCCAAGGTGACCCGCTTTCTCCGTATTTGTTTATTCTGTGTACTGAGGTTCTCATTGCCAATTTGCATGAGGTTGAGCGGAAAGGTTTCATTACTGGCATTAAAATGGCACGACCGTGTCCAACTCTGTCTCACCTTCTCTTTGCAGATGATAGTCTCTTTTTTTGTAAGGCTCATCTCCCTGAATGTGATGCAATAGGGAATATTCTACATAACTATGGCCAAGCGTCAGGCCAATGTATCAATATGACCAAATCGACGGTCTACTTTGGAAATAATGTGCTCCCCTAGGACAAATATCTCCTAAAGGAACGGTTGGGGATTTTTTCGGATGGGGGTGGTGGAAAATACTTAGGTTAAACAGCTATAGGGTTCCAAGGCTAAAGTATTTGCCTATGTTCGAGATCGTTTAAATAGTAGAATTAATGGTTGGTCTACAAAAATCCTATCGAAGGGAGGGAAGGAGGTTATGATTAAATCAGTTGCACAGGCATTACCAACTTATATTATGCCATGCTTTCGGTTGCCTAAGAATCTCTTACTGAAACTCACAAGTGAAATTGCTCGATATTGGTGGACGACAAAGATTGAAGGAGGTGGAATACATTGGGTTGCATGGCCAAAAATGTGTCTACCAAAAAATATGGGTGGAATGGGCTTCCGATCTCTTGAATTGTTTAACCAGGCATTTCCGGTAAAACAACTGTGGCGTTTGTATTCCAAACCCAACTATCTTTTTGCAAGAATTCTCATAGGACGGTATTTCCGTCATAGCTTACCTTTTGAGGCACCTATACCGACACGACCGTCTTATGGGTGGAAGAGTATTTGGGGTGTTCGCACGCTTCTCCAACAAGGTTTGCGATGAACAATTGGGAATGGGCAACAGACAAAGGTTTGGGAGGATAATTGGATCCCGGGGAAAATACCACATCCATGTTGCAGCGATTCCCCTATCGCTCACCCCGATTTACGAGTAGTGGAGCTCTTATGAGAGGATGGGACTACATGGAGGACCCCATTTCTCAAACAATTATTTCCCCCCGAGGTTATACCCAGGATTTTGAGCATACGTCCCTCTCGCCGAATGGAGGATGGGTACTGTTGGCATTTTATGGAATCTGGTTCTTACACAGTTAAATATGGATATGAGCGCCTTGCTGGTGCTTTGGACGAAGACATGGCATTTGTGACTCAGTTACGTACGATTAATATCCTCAAGGAAAGAGCTTGGAAATTGCAGGCACCTGCATTTCTTGTGGCAAGTCCTTTCAGAAGCTTTGGCGGTTAACGCTCAACTAGCTAAGCGTAACATGCAGATTGACCGTGTTTGCACTCGCTGTGGTGATTCGGAGGAAATAGTCAATCATGCAATGTTCACTTGTCCTCCATCTTTTCAAACTTGGGTCCTTTCATCGATTTCAACCCCACAAAGAGTTTTTCCGTCATCTAATCTCCTGGAGAACGTTCAGTGCTCTTCTCCCATGGTAATTCAATCCACGGTGATCTTGCAGTCAAAGAGGAGTATCTATGGATTCTCTGGTAAAACTGGAAAGCCCTGAATGATAAATCTTTCAACGAGAAGATTTGGGATCCACCGGATATTCTGACAATGGCTTTAAAGGAGGCCTCCGATTGGATTTATGCACACAATAGTATTCCTAAGTCCAAGGCAGTGGACAAGGGAGGGGTGTATGAAATGTTCCCACATGATATTATTACTGGTGATAACGCATGTTTTATCGATGGTTCGTGGAAACAGGATAACCATATATGTGGTTTGGAATGGATTCATAAAGACCAATCGGGTTCGATTACTTTAATGGGATCAAGGGGTCTGTTTCAGGGGAGTTCTGCACTTCATGTGGAGCTTTTAAGCCTACTATGGGCTATGCAGAGCTTACACAAATTGAATCGTCCATGTGATACTTTCTACTCCGACTTACAAGAACTAGTTGTTATGCCTCGAACCCTTCGGATTGGCCGGCTTTCAGTTCTGAGTTAAATGATGTGGATAATTATAGATGACTATACCCAGAGGTGCAGTTCAAACATTGTTCGCAAAATTCAAATGGACAAGCAGATTTTCTAGCTCGTGCAGCAAGGAAGCGCAATCGATGTTTTACTTTTGTTGGTCCTGACTTACCAATGTGGATGACCAGAGACGCTTCAATAACTTTCTAGTTTTTTTTTAATCTTTTATGTATTTGGTGACAAAAAAAACTAGACCCTCATAGTGGATATAAAATAAATAAATAAAAATTGAAACCATTTTATTTTAGATTTTTTGTTCAAAACTATTTGGGTTAACAATTTATTTATGCTTGTCTCTGACCCGACTCTAGAGAAAAACTAGATCTAAGAATCCTTTGATGTTGAACCGGCGCTGGCGGCTACCTTAGCGCCGGTCTCCGGTCCCTTTTAGGCTCTCTCTTTGTTTTTCGTTCTTGTATGGTCTAGGGCTTGGCTGTGGCTCATATCTTTTGGTGGTCTCACGCTCGTGTGAGGAATGGGTTGGCTTTGTCGGTGGTCGCGGCTTCCGGGAGTGAGCGCCGATGGTGTAGAGGCTCTCCTCTTTGTTTGTTTGTAGTAGCTGATGGTAGTAAGGTGGGAGTGCAAGGAAAAATCTCTAAATCCAATTGGTTTTTCTAGCACTATTCTTTTTAGGCGAATTATATGGTCATTCCACTTGGTGGGGGTGATATGGTTCTAGGGGTACAATGGCTGCAAACATTCGGTCCTATTACATGGGATTCTAAGAAGCTTGAAATGTAGTTTTGATATAACAACAAGAAAATTGTGTTGTAGGGAATAAAACAAGGTTATGTCAAAGAGATGAAGACTGCAAAGTTTCACAAACTGCAGAAACAAGATGGTTAGATGGCTATGATATGTACTTTGGAAGTACTTGAGGACGGTTCAGAGGTGTGTGTGCATTAAAGAAAGAAGGATGTTTGACAATGCCTCACGAAGATGGGGTTATACCAGAGATAGAACAAATGATTTCTCAATTTCAAGACATTTTTGAAGAACTATCTACCTTACCACCATTCAGGGTGATTTATAATCATAAAATCCAATTGATTGAATGAGTAAATCCTGTAAATCAAAGACCTTATCGCTATGCAGTTTTTAGAAAAATGAGATTGACAAAATTGTCCAGGAAATGCTGGTACATGGAACTATTCAGGCAAGTTGTAGTGCCTACGCATCACTTATGGTACTAGCTAAAAAGAAGGATGGATCTGGAGAATTCAATGGCTTGACAGTAAAGGATAGATTCCCTATCCCATTAATTGAGGACCTTATGGCTGAATTGAGAGGATCCAAAATCTATTCTAATATTGATCTCAGGACTAGTTATCATCAAGTTAGAATGGAACCACAAGATATTCATAAGACTGCTTTTAAAACTCATGGTGGTCATTATAAGTATCTAATAATTTCGTTTGGCCCTACAAATGCTCCAACTACTTTCCAAAGTCTAATGAATTTTGTTTTCCAACCATTGCTAAGGAAGAGTGTTCTGAATTTTTTTGATGACATACTCATTTACAGTGACTCTGTAGATGCACATATCCATCATCTGCATCAAGTCTTTCTGTTAATGAGACAACATCAACTTTTTGATAAAAGAAGCAAATGTGATTTTGCTATCCATAGAGTGGAGTATTTAGGCCATTTTATCGAAGCACAAGGTATACCTACAGACCCTGCCAAATTACAAGCTGTTGCAGATTGGCCACAACCAGTTTCAACAAAGCAGTTACGAGGATTTTTGGATTGGCAGGATATTACAGACGATTTGTTAAAGGTTTTGGTTCTATAGGTAGGCCCTTAACTGATTTAACAAAGAAATATGCTTTTGTTTGGTCTGTTGATGCTCAAAGTGCTTTCGATCAATTGAAGCATGCTCTATGCAATGCACTTGTTCTTGCTCTGCTTGAATTTACCAAGCCTTTTTGAGTTGAGGTAGATGTGTGTGGACATGGAATTGGTGTTGTGTTAATGCAGGAAGGCCACCTTCTATCTTATATAAGCAGACATTTGAACGGAAGACAATTGCACTTGTTAATCTCAAAAAAAATTACTGGCTGTCGTTTTGCTGTTCAGAAGTGGAGACACTATTTACCTAGGTAGCACGAAAGCTTCGTCGGAGGTCTGCTTCTCGCTTCGGAATTATGATCGGAATCTGAAACTTCTGAAAGTGCGAGTAAGCGTCGTGCAAGCGCAATTCCAAAATTAGTCAACTAAGAAACATTTTGGAAGCGTTAAATTCCTTAACTGAAAATGTTGTAGAAGCGCAGCTCCAATTTTGGAACTGCAACAAACTAAATAAGTAGGAATCTTTTAATATATTAAATGAATTTTTATCTTAGTTACAAAAATCAATTTTGAAAACCTTAGAAATGAGATAAAACTCATAGTTTTATTTTTCTTTTATATGATTAATAAGACCAACCAAGATAATTCCAATTTGATTATTGTTCGTTTGGTATATTTTAAATCACTCTTTTCTATTTGTTTTTAGAAAACCTAGTTTGAAAATTTTATTTAGTCTTGCAAATTCACACAATATAGGTGAATACAACACTTATGGTTTGTGATAGATGTTTTTTCAAAACTAATTTTTTGTAAGAAATTACTCATATAATATATTTATATATTTTTTATCACAATCATAATTTGTTAAATCTTATGTTTAATTTGTATATATCTATTATATATGTGTTAATATATATACACGAGCTTCCAATATGTACTTGTTTCTTAAATTTTTGAAAGCTACGCTTTTATGATTTAAAAGCTTAGCTATTTACTCCCTGGCCCCTGGCCAATTTGTCATCAAGACTGACCAACAAAGCCTGAAGTATCGCTAGAACAAAGGCTAAATACACCAATTCACAACAATGGCTTCCTAAGCTCTTGGAATTTGACTACGAGATACAATACAAATAGGGAAAAGACAATCAAGTTGCAGATGCTCTGTCTCGGGTAGAAGGATTAAAAATCTTACATATGGCTATGTCTGTTCTGGATTGTGATTTGATGAAGTGTATACAAGCAGACTATGTAACTGATGTTTCTTTGCAAACTATTATTACTCAACTACAACAATTTGTTTCAAGCAAAAAACACTACTCTTGGGTTCAACAAGTTTTAAGGAGGAAATCCAAGATTCTTGTTCCTCATGATACTCAATTACGAAATGATATTTTACAATGGTTACATTGTTCCGGTGTGGGAGGACATTCTGGACGAGATGTCACAGATTCAAAAGGGTAAGGGATTGTTCTATTGGAAATGAATGATTAAAGATGTGCATACTGATATATGCAGTTGCTGAATCTGCTAGTCTTGTAAGTATGATACGGCTGCATATCCTGGCTTATTTCAGGCTTTAGAGATCCCCTATACAATATGGTATGACTTATCAATGGATTTCATCAATGGTTTTCCTCTTTCCTTTGGTAAATCAGTCATCTTTGTAGTGGTGGATAGGTTGAGCAAAGCAGCTCATTTTGTTGCATTGGCTCACCCTTATACTGCATCTTTTGTTGCTTAAGCTATTCTGGAGAATGTTTTCAAGCTCCATGGGTTCCCGAGATAGATTGTGAGTGACATAGATGCGGTATTTTTTAGTGACTTTTGGCAAGAATTTTTCAAGTTGCAAGGGACTAGTTTGAAATATTCCAGCGCTTATCACCCACAGAGTGATGGCCAAACAGAGATGTTAAATAAGTGTCTTGAGACCTATTTGCGTTGTATGTGCAGTGACTGATTACATTTGTGGAGTCGTTGGTTACCTCTTGCTAAATTCTGGTACAACACTTGCTATCAAACAACTACATGTATGATGCCTTACGAGGTGGTGTATGGTCAAGCTCCTCCTTTGCATCTACCATATCTACAAGGCAAGAGTAAAGTGGATAAATAATGTGGCCAAGTGTTTAGAAAAATGGGAAAATATGATTCTGATTTAAAGTTCCATTTGTTTCGGGAACGACATCATATGAAACAATTGGCTGATGAACACATAACATATAGGCGATTTATGATTGGGGATTTTGTGTTTGTTAAGCTTCAACCTTATCGACAATCTTATGAGGTTATGCAGAGTAATAAGAAATTGTTTCCAAAGTACTTTGGTCCTTATAAGATAATCGACAAGATTGGAAAAGTTGCTTATAAGTTGGAATTGCCTTCATCTTCATCCATTCATCTGATATTTCATGTATCTCAATTGAAAGTCTTTGTTGGTGATGTGACTGTTTCAACTCAGCTGCCTTCTATGCTTATTCGTGTGTTTGATTTGATTTTGGAGAGACATATAGTGCAACATCATGGTAAGGCAGTGACCCAAGTCTTGGTGAAGTGGCAAGGTCAGCCTGTTGATGAAGCCACTTGGAAATTTTACTTTGATCTTATGAATAAATTTCCAGATTTTCAGGAAGCTTGAGGACAAGGTTCTCTAAATAAGGGAGATTTGATACATATAAATGAAAGGAGTAGCATTTAACGGACAAGGACAGAGTTTGTTTTTAACAGAATTTTAACGGAAATGTTAGCCTATATAGTCCGATTAGAGTTGATTTGAGAAGTAGGTTTTGAGTAGTTGTGATTTTCTTCATTTCATCTTTGTAATTCCTCTTGATCGCTATTGTTTTAGAGTTGTTTCTCAATCTATACTCTTACGTAGTGGTAAAAGTTTGGTGTTTGTAATGAACACGATTCTCTGATTGTAGTGGTGTTAATCATACTAAATCGTTTGTATCAGATTTCACCACGTTGACCAACAAATCACCTTGACCTTCGACCTCGACACTTTTTCATTCGTCTCGCTCTCATTTTTGTTATTTGGAATGGATCTGTGAAACCCTTAGATATAGTGGATTGATTTTGTGGCGAGTAGTTTAGCTTTATTTATAAATTGACATATTTCATTGATGGGATTTGGATTCAAGCATAACGTCGATTGCATTCATAATCAAGATTCAGACTTTGGAGAAATCGTTATATTCGTCGGTTTTACATGAATAGTGGAAGGCGATAGGAAGATTGGATAAGCAACAATTGGTTGAGTGAAGATTCGGTTTGGTATCAAATTTAAATTGATTAATGCATGGCTTTAAGTGGCAAACCGATAAAATTAATCATCATGTGTATATATTTCGAACTTTTGTTTTGGGTTTTGTTTGATGGAGAAATAAAAAGAGGTATCAACTTTGGATAGAAACAGTAACCGCATGTCATTTACACCTAATTCAACCAAAGTGATTGTAAAGAGAAAGAAAAGCAACTCCATGTATTGCATCCTAACCGAAATAAAACCAAATCTTAGGGTATTCATTCGTCACAGTAAGAAAAACAGAGCACTGCAGGACAAGATACAGAAATCTGCTTTAAGATGTGTTCATAGCTTCTGCGTGATAGCTTTCGAGATCCTTGTCTAATTCTGCAGCAGATTTCTCCACTGCTTTCTTTCCCCCTCGTCCACTTTTACTACCTCGGCCTCTACCGCGTAGTAACCCACCACGACCCCCTCTCACATCTCCTTGTTGCTTTTGGCTGCCACCAATAACAAAAGCAGGATAAGTCCTTGTCTGCTCATTTTACATGAAACCTATCTCAGACTCTCTAACACTTACATTGGAAGGCGTCTCATAAACATAGCTGAACCTCTTCCTCTTCCTCTCCCACCTCTAACTCCTTGTCTGCTAATTGAGAGATTCTAGATGTTACAACACATCTTAATGTAAATTGTAAAGATCAAGAAATGGCAACATACCCAACGAAAACAGTCCTCTTTATCCGTCCGTTCAATCCAGTTACATTGACACGAGCTGCAACAGGAGCAGCAGCCTCACCTTGAATCTCCAGTTTCATAGGCCTTCCATCCAACAGTACATTATTGTATTTCTTTATAGCTTGAAATGCATCACTTCTTCTCATATACACTACTTCCGCACAGCCCTATATGACACAGGACATTGAATGTCAGATATATCACCATAAACAACCAAGATTAACCCAATACCACTAGTTATAACTTACACTTGGGCGTCCATTTTTGTCATAGTGAATTGCGAATCTTTTCAGCTCTCCAATCTCATTAAAGAGTTCCTATATCCGATAAGATAGTACAAACTTTTTTTTTCAAGGAATCTCATCAGAGAACCAAAAACAACAAAGACCTGGAACATACAAGTCAGGCCATACCTTAATATCTTCATTTGTCACTCCATGATCAAGGTTGGTAACAAAAACTGTAGTTCCAACTTCCACTCCTGATACCCCAACAGCTCTTAGGCTTTCTTCAAACAAATCATTTTGCCATGGCAAGCTCCTCTTCCTGCGTGCAAGCTGTTCAGCATAGCAGATACAGTCAGCTCAAAAGGTCTGTAGAATCTTGAAGCCACGATTTTCTTGGAAGCAAAGAGCTCGAGGAAGTAGTCAAGAACCATCAGAGGAGAAATCAAATGAAATGGATTGAAACAAGCAATTATACCAACTTCATATGAATCAAACAGGTACTATCAGCCAGACTCTAATGCCAGAAACAAAGTCCTTGGAGAATCAAAAACTGAGACTGTTGTCATACTACCAAGAAACTCCAGATGTAGCAAGGCCAATCATGAACTTCGTACAGGTGAGCATGCAATTACCCACTTGAAGGGAGGATAAAGCGCTAAATAGATCATATTTACTGTTCTATATTCATATGCATGCCTCTCGAAAATCTTGGAAATAAATCATATAGACCACTAATGTATACTGAAACTGCAGGACTAAGAGGCTTTTCAAAGAGAGATCATCTCTATTAACTAAAAGATGTTAGAAGATCCTTGTAAGCTGTATTTTGATACAGTATCCTTCCAAAACGATGTTTATGGTGTTAAAAATGTGTCATCATCAGAAGTATCAGTTTATGAATGTATGAGAAAAACCCGCTTCTCCAAGAAACATACGAACATTTAGAAACCTTCCATCTTTTACTACTTTTCACAGAAACTCATATTTTCAACCATACAGATAGAGCATCCACAGATTTGTGAGCTTGCCTTGTTTATTGAAAAGGATGATGGACGAGCATTTACAGCAAGAGGACCTCTCCGAACAGGTCCAGCTCCTCTTCCCGCTCTTATAGAGCTATTTGCTCCACCACCACGACCACGGCGGGTTATTCCTTTACCTCCAGACCTTGCAGTCTTACTTCTCTTGACAATTTCATCAAGAGTCATATTCAAGGAGTCTGACATCTTCTGTTCAAGAAAAATCAAATTGACCTATTCAGAAATCTGCAATTTGTAAAAGAACATAAAATTAGTTAACACCAACACAATGATAAAATACGAACAAGTCTCAAATACACAAATCAAAGACCTGACGAAGAGAATTTAAAATAGAACGGTGAGATTCTTATAAGATCCATAAAAGCAGATAAAAACTTGAGAAACGAGAAAGAAAATCAGATCCACTGCTTAATATATCAAATATAAAGATAGCAGGGAAAGAAAAAGAAAAAAAAGAAGAAATCACTAGAGGAAGAGAAACCGATTTGAAACTCGTTCTAGGTAGCTAAAAAGGCCCTGGATCGACAGATCCACGTATCTAAAACAAATCCCATACCTAGATTCTTAAACGAAATCATTAAACAAGATACAAAACAAGGGCCAAGGAATCGAAAGTTTACCAGATCAAGAATGAAATAGGACGAAGAAGACTGATAGATCGGCTTAGGGTTTTTTTTAATGAGATCGTACGAGTCGACAAAGAAAACTAGCTGTGATTTATAAATAGGTCTAGGTCAATGGGGGCAACTTTGTAGATATATGGGATTTAGGGGTATTTTAAGTTTTAAATATTTTTAAGGTCGGCGAAAATAAAAAGATATGCCAGCGAAGGCTTTACGCGCTTCGGTTTAGTTAAGAACAGTTACAAGATAAGGACTTGACTTGTCCAGGATATCCAAAATCAACCCTCTAGTTTCTAATGGATTATATAGATCACATCCTTTGCGAACCCACCTATGATAATGAGCAGGTCTCAATTAAATATTTATAATTTAAAATAATCTGTATAATTAGATTTATATAATCAAATTATATGTTAGAATTCAGTCTGATTATTAATAATTTTTCTAAACACTAATTAAAATATCAAAACCGAATTAGAATGCAATTTTTGGAAGTTTTTAAATATGTTTTGAATTTCATAGGAAAAGTTTCTAAAATAAAACAAAAATGTGCTTGTATTACAAAATAACACACTCAAGTATTTCATAAAAGGAAAAAACTTTAAAAATACCCGAACTCTTTAATTTTTTTCCATTTAATACACGAACTTGTTTCGTTGCTATATTAATTCTCATACTTTCATTCGTTGCCATTTTAAATCTCAAACAAGTTAAAATCGTAATTTTCTCTAAATTTTGTTAGTCAACTTAACAGTTCTGTTAGTCAATGCTATTGAAAAAAATAAATAAAAAATAAAATACAACAAAGAATCTATGGTTTGCTGATCAGCCATGGATGACGATTAAAAGTGATAGATTGAAGAATTCTCAAGTAAAATTAGGGTTTATTATGAGAAATTGAAGTAAGAATCTTCTTGAGGATAAGAGAGAGAGGAGATCCCAGGAGAAAGGGAGAGAGACCCAAAGAAACAAAGTCGCTTCTTTTCGTATAGATTTGGATAGAAATTTTCGGGTCTCAAAGGTTGTCGCTTGTCACTGTATAGAATTGGGATTTGCTCTTATAATCAACTTTCACCTACTTATCCTTAAAAGACTAAAACTTTATGGTTTCTACAATAATGTGAAATCAAACAAAAGAGCTTTAGTGAGCTTGTACATTTTGGTCGAACCTGTTTCTGATGGCTTCCTAGAATGCAGGAACTGCAATGTTATGAGGGACTTCTTTGAGCTTTAAGAAGAAGAAACCAGGAGAATCGTTTTGGGCTGATTGATTTTTGTTTGTCTGCGAATGAGGATTGATCTGAGTCGTTGATCTCTAAAGGGTTGATGGACAAGAGGATTTTGATGTTTTGAATTTATGTCTTCGTTGTCTTTTTTTTCAGTAACGTTGACTGACAAAACTGTTAAGTTGACTAACGGAATTTAGAGAAAATTACAATTTTAAATTTTTTGGGATTTAAAATGGCAACGAATGAAAGTATGAGAATTAATATGGCAACAAAACAAGTTCGTATATTAAACGGGAAAAAGTTAAAGAGTTCGAATATTTTTAAGGTTATTACTCTTAATTTAATTACCATAAAATTCCTAAATCTGATACGCCTTTTCTCTTTGTTTCTTCGAGCTCTTAAATGCTTATTCTTAGATTATGCTTCATTTCGTCTTCGATCCTGCTTCATCTTGATTTATATCTTCATAATTCTGTCTGATTAATTTTTTTTAGCTCTACTCCTCTTCAATTATTCTTCCCAAATTTTGTTTCTTTTTTGTACTTGCTGTTTGATTTCTCATTTTTTTAAAAAAAACGAAGCTTCTGGTGGTAGCGAGTAATTTCGGTTGTTCATAGGTTGTATTAGTGTTATCAGTTTTTGATTTGATGGAACCAAGAGTTAGAAGCAAATTTCGGCTCGGACAAAAGATAGACAGTGGTTCATTCGAAGATATACACTACAAGAAAACAGGAGATTTGCCACTACAAGCCTAGTTG